>JAJJMC010009453.1:3186184-3198028 GCA_023531435.1 Papaver californicum | reverse complement strand
TGTCACTTTGACTATGTCATTTTTGTGAGTCAAATAATCAAAATCCTCCAAAATTATATGTAACTCGAGATAATGGAACCAATTAATTTGTTAAAGATTGGACCGATTATTTCCAATATTTGTCTTGTAAAGAAAGTATTATCTAACCCACCAATAATTTATGTACATTTCCTAGCCAAAAGTCTCCTTAGCTATCATCTTTCTCCCCCCAAAGTCTAGAATCAGTTTACTATCTATAGGACTCTTCCATCAACTATAGCCTTAGGATTAAATGATTTAGATCCAATGGTTTAAATATAAAACCTAAATATCATTTTTAATTTCGAAAAATATTATCCTCACATTCTAAATATTATTCTATTTATTTTTAAAAATTCAAAATATCTCATTTATTCCTAAGATTTGGGCTAATATTTAAAAAACTTATAAACAAAGCTAATAATGGTGGCTAATTAATAAAAATGTAGGTTTTTTTAAGTGAAAATTTGGCCAAGGCTTAGTGTACACGCAATGGGCCCAAAATGGTTATTTTGGTTCAATTCTCACATTTTTCATCATTTCGGACATATCTTGAGCTCTGGATCTTGGATTTGGGTGATTTAAAAGTCTACACGCTCACTACAAGTCCCTCTACCATTTAGTCCAGGATAAAAACGAATTCCACTTAAATTTATGGATATCCCTCATTTTTAATGGCCTTAATAGGCTATATTTTTACAAGACTGTTTTTATATTCTTCCACGCAGTCTCAAATATTCCAATTTAATGAATTTGGCTTTTAAACGTGTAAAGTTGGGATGTCAATGCATATCCTAATTACATTGTGCTTGAAGGTGTCTCCATGGCCTATATGTAGATTAATATACCACTAATTAATCCACTATCAGCAATACAATATTCAGTTTAATTGCAATGCCCAACACCAAAAGTCATTAATCCTGATGTTTCATTGATCTGATGTTGCATTTTATCTTTCATTGATGTATACAAAATAGGGAAGAAAATTGGGAATGAGTAAGAAACTCGCACACGATATCGAGATGTTCTCGCATCACACTTTGTAATGTATGTTCCTGCCTGCGTATCACGTGGCTTTAGTATAGGGGACCTTTTGCACCCTCTCTATTCCGTATTTCATTTTTTGTTTTTCCCTTCTTTTTTTCTTTATAAGAAAATTAGGCAGAGCCTAGATGGATGACAATCTTGTGTCTGTGATGCATTGCCCAGCATCAAGTGGATACCTAAAGATACCTTCCATAATATATATAAAAAAATTTCTTTTTCTTAACAAGCTAGCAAGAGATTTTATGGAAAAGGCAAAAAGAAAAATAAGGCTAGACCAGACCTCAAAGAAAGAAGAAAAACAAAAGCAAAAAAAAAAAGAAAGACATGATTGATTGAATAAACGAACGTGGTTGATTCCACCATTGAGTCCCTAAAATTACTCCCCATTTAACTAGTAAATCCGCTACCGTATTGTCTTCTCTATAAATATGTGAGAATGTAAATTAAATAGAAAATAAGTATCTTAAACACCATTAAACTAAAAGCCTTCAAAGAACCAAAGTTGAATTAGACAGCGTCATAATAACATGTATAGAGTCACACTCAAACCAGATTTTTCTCATTCCCCTTCCTTACGTTGTACGCAAGGTGTGAATTGCACTCAAGAACTCCGTCGAAACCGAATTATCAATACCTAAAGCTTGACCTAGACTACCCAAAATCAAACCATTGGTGTTTCTAATCACCATTCCACTTTCTACTTAGGCCATCCGCAACAGTAGGTGTTTATCTTAAACAAACCGTATAAAGGAGGGTACCAATGCACCTCAATAATCCTTGGAGTTTTACCCACCTTTCCCTCCACATTAAAAAAAGCCTCAAAATATACAGATCTCACATGTCATTAGTCATATATCCTTACCAATTTCCCCGACTCCGAAATCATTAACCTAAGCTTACCGGCAGCTTGTTGAAGCGTCTAATCACCTGTTGTTGCCTTAATTGATTTATAACCCATAAAATTAATCAAAAGCAATTGAGCACTGCAACCCATAGTAAATTATTCACCTGCTAGCTTTTGTTGTATGGTTAGTTAAATGAAACATCTCGTGAACTGTATTTGCATCCACCCGAATGTCAAAGATGCTTCCAACCCAAGCCTAGAGAGACGTAGCATACAAGCAACCAAAAAAAGGAGTTGGTGGGTCTCGTCATAGCAACGGGTTATGCACAAATTATAACAAATAACAGTTACAATTCCTATATAAAAAAAACACATCTCAATGGCCGTAACAGTTACGATACTATCCAATCTCTTCGAAGAGGAATACGAACTTCCCAAAGGTCTATGAAAACCCTGTCAACTGTCTATCTTGGTCTATCAACTCGTGGAGATTAGGGATACAGTCACGGATATGCCATCTACCATTTAGTATGAATTCCTCAACTGAATTCATTAAACTCGAAGTGTCCAGGTTAAGAAACTCATCAATAGAAGAATTCAACGGAAAACACCAATTTTCTATCCAAAATTCAATACACAAGTCATTTCCTACCAGCCAAACAATACTTATTTTAAGTCCCTCTCATTGCCTCCGAATCCCCAGCTAAACGAATGTAAAATGAACTTTTATAAATCTACACCAATTGAATCCCAACCGAACTTTTATGAATCTACACCAATTGAATCCCTAACCATTATTTGCCAAGCGGTTTTCATCAGCGCTGCATTATTCAGACTTACTAAAGATCTTATATTCAGGCAGCATTCTGCAATAGGTAAATAAATAGTTATCCAGCAATATCAAAATGCTTGGTGATATTAATATCACTGAACCATATTTCGCATCTAAGTTTCGAGAGTAATTGGCTTTGGAGCATCCATATACATGACGAGAACTATATAATAAAAAATTAACTATTACAGTATTTACTAGTTCCACCCTATCCATCATGGAAAGAAACTTACCCTTGCTGATAGTGAATTTTGGCTTAGTTATGTTCAGTATCGGTTGGATATCCCGTTTTTTTAGTATAAAAGACTTTTTTCAGCTGATTGCTTGGAATTCTTCTAAATTGGAAAACTTTCGTTTATAAAAGAACTTAATGATAGAACTTCTAAGGACTACATTGTGAAGAGTGAAATATTGGAATATTGTTGGATGATTAAATTGTCAAGTACAAGAGACATTATATAGTCTCCAACCAATCTTACATGACACACTTTCTCACACACTTTATTCACACACTTACATTTATACTCTATTGCCCTCCCTTAAGTTCATGGTCCATTGGAAATGAACCTTGAACTTACAATTACAGACTCTAAAAACAGACTCTAAGAAAGACTAAATGAAAAATAACTGTAACAACCATTCATCATCATTCATCATGCACTGGCAGAGTTTGACTAGTGGATTATCCACTAACTACAAGCAAGCTGAATGGTAATAGTACCTCTGAAACATTGTCGGCATCACACACTTCACACATTCGACGATGAAAATCCGTACAGAAATTTACTGCTGAAATCTTGAAACCAGAATTGCTTGAAATTGCAAATCGAACTGATGGAAAAATCAGTTTAATCATCCTGCTGGTGTATCCCTATCCAGTCTTACGGGAAATCACAAATCATCCTGCTGGTATATTTGAACCCAGTCTTACGGGAAAATCTCAATGCTGGTGAACTTTGCCCAGTCTTACATGGAAAATGACAAACAATGCTAATGTCACAGCATCAGTCTTACATGTATAAGGAATCATCAATGCTGAGTCAACTCAGTCTTACATGAGACTGATCTAAAAAGATTTAAAAATGTTGATGTTGTACACTCAAACCGGAATAAATAAAAAGTTCATAGGATCAAGGAGAAATGTTACCTTAATCAAGAACAAACCTTCAGACTAACCTTCTTGTTAATGCCGAACAGATCTCTTCATCACAACAACTGAATCATCATTTAATGAAATTTTCAAGAAGTTCCAGATCAAGAACAAATCAGATTAAGTATATTGAAATAGAAGAGAACGATTCGGAATCGGAGAACCAGATTAACGAATTTGAGGAATATTTCAGTAGAAATGTGAACATGATACATCAAGATTGTACATCTCAGATCTAACATCAATTGTTACTTGATGTTGCGGTAAGTATTTATCTCTGCAGAAACTCGAAACTTAAAGAACCTCGAAGAACAAGTAGGATACGCATCTTGTAAAAGGAATCTTGATTGATAGAAGAGTGAAAAGTTGATTGAAGCAGGAGAAAGATGAAAGAACACTAGTTTAATGAAAGTTTTCCTCCATTTAATGAAGAACAGACTAGATCAAGAACTGAGAAAGATGTGAAAAGTAATTTTGATTCTGTGAGATCAGAAATGAACATGAAAGAACTCGGATCTTGATGAATGATGAATATCAAGAACATCACAGATCGAAAGATGAATATCAAGAACTGAATAGAGAAAAATGAAAAACGAAGAAAGCTTACCTTTGGTAAGAATTGTTTGTTTTCAAAAAACTTGATTGAAAATCAAGATGAAGAATTCATTTAATAAAATGAATTGACTGTTATGCTCCTGATTTGTTGCTGTTGATTCCTTTATATTCAAGAATGATTGTTGCTGCTTTACAAGATTTCCTCTCAACTAATAGAGAGACTGTACCGATTAATAGAAAAAGAAACATTATCTTTACAGAAAATTGAACACGCGTCTTCTGCACTGATCACTGCATTTGTCGGCCATTCAGTTTCTGTTGTCCATTAATGCTGCAATTAATTCTCTTTACATGCCTTATCGGTTGAATCAGTCGAGAAAAAGACTTCTCATTTATCAGAGTAATTTTGGGGTTTTCCCAGGTATGGCTCTGATACCATGATAGAACTTTTAAGGACTACATTGTGAAGAGTGAAATATTGGAATATTGTTGGATGATTAAATTGTCAAGTACAAGAGACATTATATAGTCTCCAACCAATCTTACATGACACACTTTATTCACACACTTACATTTATACTCTATTACTTAATATTTTCTAGTTCATCTAACTTAACAGCTAAACTAAACCTTGAGAATTTTGTGTCTTAAATTAAATAGTCCATGGACTATTCATCCAAAGATTTCTTTTTTTCTATTACAAAAACCCCAACCATAAAAGAGATGTACAAAGAGTCACAGACCCCAAATAAAAAAATATTTCTAAAGTACCCTTGTTCTTTAAATCAACCCAACATAACCCAAATTACACCCAACCTAATAAAAACCATCAAGTTTCATTCAGATTTGAGCCAGACCAGAGTCGGATCCGAGTCAGACCGAGTCAACCCCGAATTAGACTACGTCAGTTCCGAGTCACACTTTTTTTTTTGTTTCAATAACTTGAAACTTAACTTGTTGGTGATATAAAATTATTATATCACCAACGAAATTGGTTTCGACGAAAAAACACTCGACATAATCATTTGAAACCGAACTTGGTTTCAACATAAAATTACCAATTCACCAACAAAGAAAATTGATTTTGACATTGTTTAATTTTTCCAGAAAAAGTTGAAACCAATCTATAGACTTCGATAAGACCAATAAAAATGGTTTCTACAAAAGAAAAAACGAGTAAATCAACTGGAACCAAACCTTGTTTCAAATAAAAACTAAAAGTATCACCAATAATATTGGTTTCCACAACAAGAACTCGGGAAAATCAGTCGACAAATTTGTTGAAGTTTCAACATAAACTTATTGTATCAAAAGCAATTAAACATTAGTTTCGACAAAAAAAATCAGTATAAAAATCAATTGAAACCAAACTTGGTTTTAATATAGACTTATTGTTTTACTAAAAAGAAAAATGATTGATTTCAATGTTGTTTAATTTTGTCAAAATATTTTGAAACCAGATCTGGTTTCAACATAAACTTACCATTTCACCAACACAATATTTATTTCAATGTTGTTTAATTTTGAATATTTAAATGAGACAAAGGTGGTTTTTATGGAGGATCAAAACATGGTAGTTTTGGCGGTGGTGGTGGAGTAGGAGGAGGATGTATTTATGGTGGTGGTGAGGAAGAAGGATGAAAAGGAGGTAAATCTGGTGTTGGTGGAGGATCAGAAAATGATAGTGGGTATGGTGGTGGTGTGAGAGTATTAGGAGGAGGAGGATGTGCTACTGGTGTTGGTAGGGAAGGAAGATAAGGAGGCTAAGGTAGTATTGGCGGAGGATAAGAACATGGTAATGAGTTTTGTCGTAGCGTGGGAGTAGGAGGAGGAGACAGTGGTAGTGGTGAGGAAGGATGGCGAAGCGGAGGAGGATCTGATGTTGGTGGAGGATTATAAAATGGTACTGGGTATAGTGATGGTGTTAGAGTATGAGGAGAAGGTGCTGATGGTGGTGGTGGTGGTAGGGAAGAAAAATAAGGACGCAGAGATGGTGTTGGTAGAGGATCATACATGGTAATGGGTTTGGTGGTAAAGAAGAATGATGAAAAAGAGGCGGAAGTGGTGTTGGTAGGAGGTGGAACACTGATTTGTTAATTAAGAAATAAAAGTTTGATTTAATGGAGAGAAGAAGAATAAATACATATGGATAGTGTTCGGTATTTCTAGAAAAAATATGGGGTTAATGTATCATTTTTGTCTAATATGGAGTTTCTATGGACCCAACTTCTAGCTCCGTTTTTCGTCTAGTAAATATGATCACCTTACTGTTTTACTTATACACCATTTTATTTAGGGTTAATTGATTTTTTGCACTCACATTTGGTCCAATGTTCGTGTTTGATCTAACTTTTGTCCAACTTAGAGCAACTCCAGTGGGGACATCTGCCCATTTACTATGCTAGGTGGATGGGAAAATCTATTTTCTGGCAGTGGGAAAATGGACGGTCTTCCCAAGTTGCTGCGACAACGGCTACATTAGAATATCACCCCAACGGCTATATTTTCTTTTACCTATATATCTCCTTCTATTAACGAATTTTAAACACACTTAACTTATATACATTCTCTATTTTCACAAAAATAATCTTCCAATTTCTTCAATATATTATTTATTTTCAGTCGTTTCATTCATTATATGGATCCTAATTTGGAAAATAAAGAAGCACACACATTAGCAAAACTATTTCTCCAAGAACAACAAGGGATAATTTAGTAATTAGATCAAATGGATGCAGATTCAGACGATAAGAGAATGATGACCAACACTATATATAATTATACATAAGGCAAATACCGCAAGCTCCAGAACCAAGAGTCGTATTTAGAAGAAGATATATGTGGAGATATCGAGAAGAGGGATATTAACAATGGATACGTGATTATTTTATACATAGATGGATGTGTGTACCCAGATGAACATTCTCAATGTCGCTTTTCGCATGTCACAACACTTGGTCGTGCGGGTTATTGGAGAGCTTTGCCGAGTAAACCCTATATTCAACTATGAATTTGATGCACGAAACATACAAGGACATAGTCCTAAAAAAATTAAAAGTCACTGCTGGCCTAAGGATTTTAGTTTATGGTGTGCCTGCGGATGCCTGTGATGAGTACATTCGTACGGTAAAAACAACAACATACGAAAATCTCATAATGTTTTACGAAACTGTAGGCAACCATTATGGTCCACGTATTTTAAGACAACCAATGCAAGATGATGTCGACCGACTACTAGTTGAAAGCAATAAGAGAGGTTTTCTCGGAATGTTAAGTATCCTTGATTGTATGCTTTGGGTGTGGCTTGGATGTACTTATGCTTGGCAAGTTCAGTATAAAGGTCACTACAAAAAACCAACTGTTATTCTGGAAGCGACAGCTTCTTATGATTGCTAGGTATAACATGTTTTTTTTGAGTCTCGGGTTCAAATAACAACATCAATATTTTGCATACATCGCCTTGGTTTGAAAAAATGAAGTATGGAAATGCTTCAGCTGTAAATTTTATCGTCAACGGCAGTAACATGGGGTATTTTCTGGCAGATGGAATTTATCCACAGTGGTCAACTTTGGTTCAATCTTACGCTCAGTGATAGACAATATTTTGACATGAAGCATATGGCGAATAAGAAGGATGTCGAACGAGCATTTGGAATTTTGAAGATGAAGTTCCATATAATTTGTGGACTATATCTTTCGTTTAAACCAATAGAAATGATTAGGGTTATGCTCACCTATATCATTTTTCATAATATGGTAATTGAGGAGTCTTAACGATATAAGTTGGACAAGTTATCCGGATAAAGATTTGAGGAAAGAAGTTTAACCCCTTCATGGTGTGCCCGCAAAAGACTATAGAATGGTAGAAGAAAGAATTCAAAACATAGGTTTACATTTAAGGATAAGGGAGGATCTTACCTCACACTTGTGGGCTGATTTTGGAAGAAGAAACCCTAATTGGATTTAGTTTCTGATTTTGGACTTTTAAATTATTATTTCAATCATTTTATTTTTATTTTAATGTAACTTGATTTGTGTAAGTTGACTTTAAAAAATATTGAAATTGAAATTAAGGATCAAATTAATAAAAAACCAATATTTAAATTGAAATTAAGGAATTAATTGAATTTAAAACAATGTATTACATCGAAATTAAACTAACTATTATATCCAGAATTTAAAACTAATAACTAAACAAAGTGTAACAGCATTATTGCCATCCTCATCTAAGGTGTCCTCCTCCTCATCAAAATTAACGTCAACTAAGATTGGCGTTGTTGTGCCTTTTGTGCTTGAATTTTATCAAATTCTTCTTGCCGGAGTTTCAGTCGTGCCCGATTCATCTTTTTCATTTCCATTACTAGTATTCCTCGCATATGTGCATTAAAAATATTCTTTTCAAGTGCCTTATGACCTTTCTTTATTTCTGTAGCCAGTTTCTTACGCTCTACTATTTTAACAATATCAGACTTTTCTTGTTTTTCAAAAAAATCTTGAAAGTTGACTTTTGAAGTTGATGATTGTTCAGCTTCTTGAGCTGACTTTCTGTTTCTTTTTTCTTTTTTGTTGTCTGGTCTAACATATTTTTCTGCATTTTCATTAACATTAAGATTAGAATTACCATGCTGGGATCCGTCTATATTGGGTTGAGGGGTTGAGTTTGTTTTAGGTGAAGAATAAGGAGACCCTTGAGAAACATTTGGCGTCTCGTAAGGGGATTACTTTGGTACTTGATATCAATTCAACAACTTGGGGTTGTATCAGTTCATCTTTTTAAGGATGTGGAAACATGCTTCGTGTTTGAAATTCAAACTTCTTTTTCTTCGTTATTGCTCTCGAGTTTTTCGATTCTACGGTTTGAACATTTATAAATTAGTTATTACAACAACTTGATAAAAGTTTTAAAAATCAATTAAAAAAATTAAAATACAACTTATTATATCGACGTCAGTATCATTGTTTCCTCCTTGGCGAAGAATTTGCATCATCAAAGCTACCAATTGCTCATTTCTTTGTTAATTGCACTAAAACAACCTGCCAACCCGGTAGCATCATGGTGATTTATGTTCACAGTTTCCTTTTCAAGTTGTTAAAAAAATTCCCCCAAAGTGTTTGATGTTGTTGTTGAACACCATTGATAGGATCAAACATAAATTCTACATAAGCTCTGCAAATAACTTTATCTTCATCCACATTATACGTTACACCACGAGGCTTTCCCGATGAAGCATTTGATGTTGAAGCATTTTGTGTTTGTGATGGAATGGATATTTTTTATTTAATTTTTTTCTACAGATTTTAAGATCAAGAGTTTGAAATGGAAAAATTAGGATTTAAGTGAATGTATGGGAATTTTTGGGTGTAGAAGGTGTGAATTTGGAGTTGAAATTGGTTGAATTTAAAGGAGTGAAATAAAAACGTTGGATCAACTAGCCGTTGTCAGCTCAACCTAGGCCTACTGAGACGACGCTTGTCTCAATATGATCCGAGTCTCGTCCAAGGTTAGGCCAACCGTCTCTGGCTGAGACTCTCGGCTCAATTTGAGACGGGTATGGTAAACCCTTAGATTTAAGGATTTGCGTATCCATTTTATGTGTTTTCTAGTCCCACTGTGGGCATAAAATTGACAATCTGCCAATTTACTACGCCCAATTGAGTTGCTCTTAGAGCAATTCCAGTGGGCATTGGAAAATTTTCTAAAATGCCAAGCCAGGTGGATGGGCAAACTCGGTTTTGGGCAATGGGAAAAGGGCCAAAAGGCGCAGTATGAATCGGCCGAGGCAACAAGAGCCGCTCGGCCTATGTTGAGCCGAGGCTCGGTGCAAGCATACAGAACTAAGAGGTATGGGGATTCCTAATGCCGGTTTAAAGGTATTTATAGCAAAATCATTATATAAAGGGGTTGTAGGAGAAAATCCAGAGGGGCATGCCCACGTTACAGAAATTGCAAAGGTTTTTATTTTATGGGTAATTGGTGTGTGTTTTTTCCCCAACGCAAATAATAGTGTACTACCAGGATGGCTAGAGGTATTGCAAGATTTGGAAAAGGCTGTCAGTTATGATTGGGGGTTCGCTATATTGTCCGATTTATACGTCAGTTTCGATGTCGCCTGCTTGGGTGGGCCAAGCATCGAATGTGTTTGGGGAATCGTTGATGTAAATATGATAAACTAATCATACAAGTTTACATAAGTTTTCAAATATATATAGAAAGTTAAACTAATTGTACGTTGTTTACTTCAGCTGTGGTGGTATACATACACCAATATTTGTCTACCAAGACTAAAGGTGTTCGATAGAATTTTTTTCCCAATTATGGTAAAGTTTGAAGCCAATAACTGGGAAAGAAGAACCAAAACACCTCCAAGCGAGATCGCATACATACTGGAGAATCCAAATTGATCTTAGGAGGAGAGACAATATTATTTGCAACCCCTATGGGTATTTTGAGGATTTCAATTCTGATGTAGCCAATGAGGTCAAACAATATTCACTACAGTGCGTGTTGTTCTACAGTCAGCTCAGAGATATTGGTGTCTATTTTTTTGGGGAGAGATGTACTAGACAGTTGGTGGTTGCATATGGTATCCCTAAATATCTTCCACAATCAACCGTCCTGGGAACGGATTATGTAAGTCGAAGGCTCGGGGATGGAAAAGGTATGATTTTATTGTGCACTTTGTGATGAAGATGTATACGACCAATGGTACAAATAAATCGTGAAGCCAGTAATTAATATAGATGTTATGAACATCTATGGGATTGATATTTCCCCAATAGGAAGACGAAGCTCGGGCTTGCCTTTACCAACATAAACCGCACCATCGGTTCCAACTTTTGTAGTTTATCCTTCGGTAGAAGCTGCTACTTCATTAGCCCCCCAAGAGGACCTTCTGCACCTTGCTCTTCATCGGTTGGGTATGATTTGCCAGAATTGAGTTGGGAGATCGAGACCTATAATCTACAAATACATCCTGAGATAGTTCCAATTGTCTCGTAAGGTATGAAGCGAACTAATTCTTATACAGGCACAACGACAACTGTTGAAGAATCACTACAAGAAAAACGGGTTTAAGCGTCTAAAATCTTAGCAAGAGCTCGGAAATTTAGTCGCTTAAATAGTTTAAGCGTCTAAAATTGCAACTGCCAAAATTTTTGGCAGCAATAAACATGTGTCCACTATTATTTAGCAACGAAAAAAATACACTTAATCGCTAGATCCTTTGTTCAAGTAATTTATAGCAACTAAAATAATGAACATGTAGCTATTCACTTTGAGGCACCGACTCGTAGCAACAACAAAATAAATTGGTTGCTCAAACCTCTCTCAGCAACTAAGTTTGAGCCACAACCAAATATGTTTAATTGCTAGATCTGTTTTTCAAGTAACTTATAGCA
>JAJJMC010009453.1:3163221-3186174 GCA_023531435.1 Papaver californicum | reverse complement strand
CCAAATATGTTTAATTGCTAGATCTGTTTTTCAAGTAACTTATAGCAGCTAAGAGTTGATCATGTATCTATTCACTTTGATGCACCGACTCGTAGCAATAAAAAAATAAATTGGTTGCTCAAACCTCTCTCAGCAACTAGGTTTGAGCCACGACCAACTATGTCTGATCGCTAGATCCTTTTTCCAAGTAATATATAGCAGTTAGAAAAGTGCTCGTGTAGCTCTTTACTTTGAGGCATAGACTCGTAGCAACAAAAAATGAATAGGTTGCTCAAACCTCTGTCAGCAACTAAGTTTAAGCAACCATCACCATTTCAAAAGAGAAGTCAGTTTTTAAATATCAAGGAGAAATGAAATGGTGTATGTAAACCTGTGAGCTATGATCAAGGAGAAATGAAATGGTGTATGTAGTCCTGTTCCACAACAGAAAATTAATCTTTGTTCAATTTCAAGTCATATATAATAATCAGCTACATACCAAACTCTAAAACATCAAATTTACCATTTATTCATCATCACTTAATTCCAAATTTACATATATTTACAGATATTATTGTTGGATGAAACTAATGCTTAATTGATGATATTTGATTATCTACGACAATGTCACCAATTAATTACTAAGGTTTATGCATATGAACAGTAAAATTGTTATAGTACATAAAACCTCTGGTAGAGGTAATATCACAAACACTATATATGCCTGATCAAAAATTTCACACACTGAAATAAAAATTCTAACACAAACCAAATTTTGGTGTTAGAGATTATAACAAGAATACAAGAAGAAATAAGAAACTAAACATATACACGGCTGATCGATGGTACTCACGTTTCTTAATTGATCCAAATAGGTGATTTCACTTTATATTTTATATTAAATTCATTTAATTAGTATCTAAAATCGAACCTAATATTTTCCCAGTACAAAAACATATTGTCCATCTATCCAATTTTCACTGAATCAGTTATGCCTGTTAAGTGGCTGCTGCTTCTTCATAAGCATCATAGTCCCAAAACAATAAACTATTACACAAAACAATAAACTATTACACAAAGTACCATAAGCATGTTAAGTGGCTGCTTCTTCATGTGACATGAGTCCTGCAAAAAGCCTAGGAGATATTCAGATAAAACATGATTTACATCCAAGAGTGGGCGTTGTCTACTGCTAGTACTGCCCCTGTAAATCGTGATCGAGTGGCCTAAGCAGCACAGCCTCCACACATCACAGTCCTGCAGAAATATGAAATAAAAAATGTGAATTGTGTTACAATGCCTGAACTGTTTGTGTTTTTTCTTTTATACTTCAATATTGGACTTTACAGATGTATGTACATTGAGGTAGTTTAGAATTACATGTTCCTGCCAAATCCCATCTGTATTACTTCTATAAAAATGTCTTCATCCATCTGCCAAAATAGAATAGAATAAATGTTGTTTACACAATGAGAGATCTAGAGGACCAAAACATAATTATACTGCAGCGAGATACAACTATAGAAGGTTATGAAAAAGCATATATGCAAAACTTAGGAGAACAACCCAACAGAAATTTGTTAGCTACACAAAAGCTTCAAAAAATTTATCTCAGCACAAAAAGAACAAAATTGGCCGCATAAACCAGTATTCTTTAGTTCTTTTATTTTGACTGAATGATAAATGTGTTCGACATATATTATGTATAATATTTTAAGCTAACTAACAAAAACTGCCATGAGGCAGTAATAAGCCAATGTAAAACCCCTTTCGTTGACCCTTATCCTCCGGTAACTTTTCCCATAAACACAATGCCAACCAGACTCATAACTCACGTACCTGTCACACACATAAGAACAAAAAAGCAAACCACGATCATTATGTATTTAGGCCATAAAATACCAATGTATCATATATAAATACCTTTTTTGCCTATTGCATTGTGTCTGTTTAAGGAACAACTAAATAGCATGGAAGATAAGCATGAAACCATGGATGCTGACGAATCTCGGGAATGGTCATTTACTTCATGGGATCAACCACTCGGGATCAAATCCCTTGCTCCAGCTGAAAAATTACTTCGTAACGTATAAATTCCACCCTGAGGTACAGGACCAAGCCAAACAAAAGGTAGACGACTTTAACCTCTAGGCTAAAAAAGATTGTAATATTGAGTAAATAGATTACTATAAGATAGCATGAGAATAACAAACTCATAAAGAATAAGTTTATATTCCCTGCACTATTTGCGTGCTATATAGGAACAGTACAACCGGATAGCACATATATTATTCAACCTGAACTGATACAGTCTGTTCAAGGTAAAATCAGAAACGGTACCTTGGGCTTTACCTAATTAAGCATTAACAGGTTACGAATGTTTTCATTAGGAAAGGGCAAAGTAGTACACGGAAGGGCATGCAAGATAATACCACAGCTCCATACATCTACCTCAGACCCAGCATATAGTTTTCCAGATATCACCTAATAAGCAAATACATGAAAAATGAGCCTTTGGTATTAAACCAAATTGCATCTTAAATCATGTTGCAGTCTCATTCAACTATGTCAAATACCAAGATTTTTGAATGTTCGGTCAATACCTCGGGAGCAGCATAGTTCAGGCTTCCATCACGCATGATATAGCTCAATCCAAAATCAACAATTTTCACATTGTATTTTGAATCCAAGAGTAGGTTCTCAGGCTTAAGATCTCGATAAACTACCATGTTCAGGTGGCAGTACTCCATTCCAGAAAAAAATCCAATGTCAGATGAAACCACGTATGGGGATTTTTCTTCCTTTTTTCTGGAACCATGGCTTGTTGGACCCAAAGAACATATAAAATCACTTTTTACAAATGAAACATTCACAAGCATACAATTTGTGTCCTCCGTTGGTGCATGCTCGATGCAAAAACCCGGTGCGTCATTAGAACCATTAAACATAGAATGGGTAAATTAACCCATGTAGACAGTGCATACCTTATCTGATCTAGCAGAAACAAATAAGTTATGCTTGATACAGATTTGGCAGTGGTAACCTATGAAGAGATTTGGCAGTTATGCTAACTTACTGTGGCACCCTTGCGAGCGATTAGCCACCAGGTGGATGAAGCTCATGCAAAAATAAAGCAACATCTCAAACAGCTACTCATATCCTGAGTAGCAAATTCAAATCGTGTTAAGTAAACCTGGAATAGAAAATCCCCTAAAGATAAAACTTAAACTGAAAATTAATCAAAACCCAATCTCCAAATAATCTTTATCTATTCAGAAATACCAAAACAAATAAATTAAACTCTAAAAAATCGATGGAACCAGATATGAAGAAAACTGAAATATAAATTGAGATTAACAACAAACCATGTTTTAAAACTACATAAAATCCAATATAAGAAACATAAAAACTGAAAACTCTAAAGAAATACTTTACTAAAGAAATCAGGCTCATAAAAAACGGAATTTAGTTATTAAAAATCAAAACTAATAAAAGTGGTGGAAAATTTATACCTCAAGATGTTTGCGAAATCCAACTGAAATTTATAGATGGTCTTCTAGTAACTTCTACAACAACAATCATAAACTATTTAGAACTCTAATAGCAAACTAAATAAAGAGAGAAAGAAGACAAAAATACGTAAACAGGAAAAAATTGGATTTTTGATGAAAAATGCATCCTCTTTACCTGATAATGCCTGGCATTGTTATACTCTGGATTAAGAATCTTGATGCCTGACTTAGACATCAAAGCCATCTCCAGCTCCAGATCTACTCAAAACCTAGCAGTGAACAAACAAAGAAAACACACATTAGTTCTCATCTAGTAGAGACAATAATCGTATAATAAGCATCATTTTTAGGAAAAACAAAACAAACATCACCAAACACTATTAATCAAGAAAGACATAGACTCTAAATTACCTTTCCAGTACCAGAACCATAACATTGATTTTCAAAAGAAAACCTCCAAATCCAAACTACAAGAAACATAACATTGATTTTGAAAATTAAATTTTTTTTTAAAAAACACCCAAAAGTTAACTACCAAATCAAATAGAACTACACACAGGAGAAAAAGTTAACGCCCAAAACTCATTAATGACTCTGGTGTTCAGCTTATGGAAACAGGAGAAAAAAAAAGAAAAGAAATGGAACCATACCCTCAAAATCGTATAACCCATACATTAAATCCCTAAAATGAAACGAAATCACACCTTCGTTGATAAACCAGAGAGAAATTAAAAGGCCCTAATTTCTTTCTTTTGGATCTTCACTATTGAATCAAATTTGAGTGAAAAATTACCTTTAATGATTGGTTTTTAATTGAAGTTTTTCACTGAATCATAGTTGGTGAAGTTTCAGAGAGTTGGAGAGGGAGAATAGAGAGTGCGGCAGGGTAAGAGAGTTGGAGAGGGAGAATAGAGAGTGCGGCAGGGTAAGGTTTTGAGTTTGATAAAGTTTCAGAGAGTTGGAGAGGGAGAATAGAGAGTGCGGCAGGGAAAAAAAGTCCACGGCAAGACGCGGCTAGGGTTCCGCTCAGAGGGAAAAGAAAGTTTGGTGAAAATTTTGGTGGGAAATTTTGCGCCAAAAATTGTTTATTCCCGCAATTTTGAAGGCAATCTGTGTGATTTTTAGATTTGTAATCCATTCGTGTATTATATAATTTGGTTTTCTATTGGCTAAATGAAAACGTTACAGATCGTACTATCTTCAATTTAAATGATCTAACGTTTAGGATTTATTTAAATTGTATGAGTTGGTATCCCTGAAATTTTTAGCATTATTGTAGTAAAATATTTAGATTAATTTGTTATTATATTTATAAACAATTAACATCTTTTTAAATTTATAAGAAGTTAAAATTATTTTCATCGTAAAATAAGAAAAATACTCCTAGTTAAAACATATTTACGTATGTTTTAATTTCTTTACTACAAAATAAAAACATATTGATTTGTGAATTTAATATAAACAATTATCTAATTATAAACATATGAAATCCAAAGTAAATACTGAGGTCGAGCAATATAGGATAAAATTGAAAATTCAGTCCTTTTGAATTGAGACGATTGCATTGAATTGTATTGAATTGGGAGGCAATTCTCCATCACCGTGATGTTGAAATAGATTATTCTCAATCGACATCGAACGATATGTAGGAGAAATCTAGTGAGGTCAAGCGGTATTGGATAAGATTGATAGGTTAGGGTAAAATTGACTAAGACCGATGGACATTCGGTTAAAAAAATGGATAACTTGAGAAACCGATGGAATCCGAGAGAAATTGAGTGAGGCCGACCGATATTAGATAAGATTGACGGATAACAGACGAAATAACATGAAGCTGATGGAAATTTGGTTTGAATTGATAGGTAACCATATAAACCCATTAAATAACGAACGAACATCCGTAAGTTTGGAGTTCCAATGAAGATATTGACCTCCGGTATACATTTTGGTCAATTAGATATAAAATAAAGCATATTTTAAGGTTCATTACTAGATTTAGAGTTTTGGTATAGATATTTCGACTAATCGGAAATGGATTACATTGCCATAACTTAACGCCTAAACTTAGTTCACAAAATTTCGGAGATGGTTAAAACCCCTTGTTCGATTTGCATAAAACTTTTTAAAATTATTAGATTTCTCAACATTTGGATGCTTATGGGTAGGGTTTAGGATCATGTCAAAAGGCAATGAACCTCTTGTTCGATGATGTTTATGAGTTCGATCTATTTTGAATTCAGTCAAATTTGTTTTATTTCACTATAAATCATTCAATGTTTCATCACTGTCTATTGAGTGATTTCTAGTGAGATTGATGAAAAATGAATGAACTCAAGTGATATTGATGAAACATTGAGTAATTTCTAGTGAAATAGAACAAAAATGACTAAATTCAAGATGAAAATTGAATGAACTCAAGTGAGATTGATGACCTCAATATTGATTGACCTCGTCCGATTCCATGTAATATTCATCAGTCTCGCTCAGTATTGCTTAATCTTATTTAGTATCCTTCAATCTAACTTGATTTTAGTTGAATGCACTAAATTTCGCTTAATGTGTTCACTTGTCTCACTCAGTTTCACTTCAAATTAGTCAGTCTCGTTCAATTTTTTTTCAATATTACTCAATTTCACTTAATTTTTTTCGATCTCATTTAGATTTATCATTTGTGTGTTTTTAAATATTATCCAATTTCACTCAAATTGTTTGGATCTCATCTAATTATCATTCATTATTTCAAATTCCGTCTTTATTGTTTACCAGAACAATTCGTAATTCTTTATTATCGGCTACCTTGCCAATTTTTGGATGAAATTGATGGATAACAAGCAAAAATAAGTGACGTCGAGTAATTTCAAGTTAAATTGGGTGATGTCAGGTAAATTTGATGGATAACGTTGAAAATTGATCGGGTGAACCCTAGAATTTCTTGTGCAACAAACAAAATTGTAGCGTCAACATTGGCGTCAACATCGAGAGATATTATGTGAAATCGACTTATAACATATTATCCGTAAATTTGATGGATATTGTTTGAATTTGAGTAAGACAGGGTGAGACAAATGAATATCGGGTGAAATTGAACAAGGTCAAGTGAGGTCGATGGATATTATACTCCCTATGACTGATTATCTATTTAATTCCATCGAATTCAATCCAGTTGTACTCAATTTTTGCTCAACATCAATATATCGCATAAACTACGACTACTTATCCATGAATTCAATCCAATTAAAAACAACTTTATAACATTGGCTTCTTATCCCTAAATGCATCTAATTAGAGTTTGTATCAGAGAAAAAATTTGTAATATCTCATCGTTTAGGGTTCATGGTCTCTATAGGGTGGCAATAGTAATTTCACTCAAAATTGCCATCCTCTTTACTTTTCCATTATTTTCTTCTCTAAGACTCTATTATAACTATATTACAGGAAAAAAAAATGTCAAAAAAAATAAAAGAAAAATTACAGAAATAATAAAAATCCTAATACACTTTTCTAAAAAACAAATAAAATATAAAATAAAACAAAATCTAATTAAGTAAAATCTTCGTCTTCTTTTTCGTTCTTTAAGCTTTAACTTTTAACTCCAACTCTTTACCTTTAATTCCAAGTCTTTGGCTCACTTTCTTTTCGATCCAAAATCCAACCTGTAGCAAAAAGAGAAATACCAAAAGAAACGTAAAATAGAACAAAGTAAAAAAATAAAAATAAAAACCTAAAAATAAATCTAAAACTCTAAACCTAAAAACAAGTTCCCCGGCAGCGGCGCCAAAAATTGATGTGATTAGAGATTACCCTATATAAATAACCGCAATCGCACGGCGTCTAACAAGTAGACAACGGCAAGTACGGGTCGAACCCACAGAGAGCGGGGAAACGCTGCAATCAATATCTCTAATCAACTAACCAGAAACAATATTTTTGGATTTTTAGATTAATGAATAAAATAATAAAACTAACTAAACTAATAAAATAAATCAAAGGGAGAGTCGGTAACCAGGGTTTTCAGTATCCACCACTATTTCTATTTAATTACTGATGTGAAACATAACTCATGAATATTTAGAGTCGTAAATATCACTGGGACGCCCTAAACATGGTGCATCAAAAAGCCCTAGTCTCAAGCATACACCATAAAATTGCGTTAGCGAGAAAATTGTACGAAACTAATTATAGGTCAACAAATAATACATGACTATTCTAAGCATACCCCATCAAAGGATTTAACCCAAGCATGAAATATCAAATAAGTAGGCAAATATATTTGCAACAAGTAGATTTTCAAAATAACAACTGTATACCAGAACATGGAACATCAAAAACCTAGGCCAAGCATGTACCATCAAAAGACGTCACAATTGTTTAATGAAATTCAATAAATCAAAATCGTAGAATAATCTATTCAAATCATAAGAGTCTATTACCCAATAATTCAATTTAATTGGTCTAATACTGAAAGTGGTTTCAACATAAACCCTAGTTACACATTAATTAGAACATGAGAAGGGTTTCTTAAAACCCATAAAAATAATTAAGAAGAGTATAGAGGAATTAAATAGTCACCGTCGTCACCCGGTAAATAATCTTCTCCGTTCTTCTTCCACTTCCGTCCGTATACAGAAAACTTTACTGGAGAAAAATCTCCCAAATCCGAACTCCAAGAAGCCTCTAAAAGAAAACTCAACAGGAGAAAATATCCCCCTCCAATCCCCACTCTCCGCGGCTGCTTTTCTTGTTTTTGTTTTATACTAGGGTTTTTGTCACGAAACCCAACTCTTATTCTCGCAGCCCTCATAGCTATCTCTTTGTACTGTCCAACCCAAAAATCATCTTTGACTTTTCTTTTTTATTGCAACAAGAGACTCACCTCCTGCTCGTCTTGTCTCCACCACCTAATACGCATGCCTACTTCTCTCCCATCTTCTTTTGTTAGACTTTCACTTCCTCCCACTTTAGCTACTCTTGTCTCTTCTCATCAAAGTCAGCCAACGCCTACTCATGCCTTCACCTATCACCTATCACCTCATGCTAGACATTATACTGTCCGCCAACTAGCCTTCTCTTATGACTGTTCATCTTCTCTTGTGACTGTCCCATACTTCATTGTATACGCCAACCAACACTCTAGCCAACACCCAAGAAAAACTCACTCTATCCAATTCTTTTCTTTTCAAGCGTCAAACCACCTAACAGCCTAGCCATCATGTCAGACTCAATGCCCACATGCGCCTGTACAACTTCTTAGCCTGTCATTAATTCATAGCCTTTTAATACCATACAAAACCGAACAGCACGTCACAAGCATTATTTGGTTGCATCCTACACACACCAATTAACACCTGTTTTACCATGTTTAATTTATAACTTGTGATTTTATGCGAACCACCTATTAAAACAATAAAATTATAGATTAGTAAAATCATAAGTGCTAACAAATATAAATTAGACGTCAAAAATGTATGATTTAAGCGCCTATCAAATACCCCCAAACCTAGTTTTCACGACACTCGGAAGTTCGTAAAGAACATAATATGGGGATAAAATAGGGGTTGGGGAAATATCAATCGGTTTGTGAACGGTGTCAGGAACAGGCAAATCCTCTGGATATTTGGATGCAAAGTGGTCCAACAAAACTTGAGAAGCACACAATTCTAACCATAAATTAGGCAACTTTTGGAAGTCTAGGGGTCTAGAAACAACCTCTAAGTCGGGTGAATGATCTTGTGAGATTGATTCATCTATAGAATTAGGCAAATCATCTACACAATCATCCACAGGGTCATCTATCATTAGAGGTGATTCGTCACTTACCTCAGGTGAAGCAAGCACTTCATTATGCCTTGGTCGTCTTAATACTTCCCCCAGTGTCATTTTTTTCGTTTCCGGCGAAATATTCAGACAATCCAAAAGATTCCGCTTCCTCGGAAAATTAACCTCATGGTACTGGGGTTGATACTCAGCTGAATAACCACCTATGAAGGAACGATGTGGATGCCAAGTTCCATACCTGAGACGATTATAAGCACAAATTTCCTTATATCCTGACCCATATATACATTCCCTAAGTGTCATCTTAGATGACGTCTCCTGGGAAGGAGTCATCATCCTCGAAAAAGTACCTGAAAAGAGATACTAAAACATAAAAAGAATCAAATAGAACTAAAAATAATAAATTGAACTTAAAAATAAATATATACAAAATAAAAATAAAAACCTAAACTACGATTAGAAAATCAAAAATACTAATTACAATATTCCACAACCGCTCCCCGGCAGCGGCGCCAAAAATTGATGTGATTTTAATATAGTGGTAAAAGGGTTTGATTCTCGCACTTGTGAAGATTTAATTTCTAGACCTAATTTTTAATTACTAAAAATAAATAAGATTAAACAGATTTGATTTTAAAAATAGATGGAAGAAAACTAGGGTTTAAGATTCCACCATTCACCAATACTTATGTGATATGCCTAACAATTCTATGCTCAATTTAATCTAAATATGCCAAAAATAAGTTCTTAAAAGAATGATTGTAAATCCTAAGCATGAGACATCAAAAGCAGTCAACCGAGCATGACTCATCAAAAGAGAACACAACTATTTAAGAAAAACCATTTTTTTCAATTTTAATCAAGCAATTAATAATAAAAGAATTGTAAAGAAAATATAGATAAAATAGACATACCACTTAATTATTGGAAGAAAGGCTTCCTCCATCACCCCAGTGATGGTGATTAGCTCATTGTATTGGAAACGCACTCAACATATAGTTTCATTGCTCAAAAAGTGCTTACAATGACTAAAAAGAAGTAACACAGCCAATTCGATACGCTTATAAGCGTTACAGTGAAGGGTTCAGAGTGTTACAAGAGGAAGAAAAGGAAACAGGAAAGAAGAACGGACCGATACTGCATTAAAGAAACGACTGCCGAAGCAGCTGCGTATACGACAGTATCAGCGATAGTTTGATGATGCTGTTTTCTGCACTTCGTCTTCTTCTCCACGAGCAGAGCTTCTTCTCCACGAGCAGAGCTTCTTGTCCCTGATTTTTTTTTCTGTGATCCAAACTTTATTTTTCTTGGCTTCTCTTTGCTATATATAGTATTGGTAAACCCTAGCAACCTTTGTGAACCGATAAGGAACCAAAAACAAATCCAAATCAACTTGAAATCTCGTGTGAAACCGAAAAAGGGAAGAACTCCTTTTCCCGTCCAGATTCGATTTTTCCAAGCAATTTTCTCCGGCTAAAACTCTTTGTTGACGTGTGTTATGTTATCATTTGACTGTTTAAACAATTTGAGATAGAAAGAACACGTCAAAACTCCATAAAATTTGGTTACAAAATCATGCAAAAGCTTTCTCACGTAGCTTTCCTCTTCCCGCCATTTTCGGAATTTCAAATTCAAAGGGAGGTACCCCCAATCCAAATTGTGGGTGCCTTAATCACTTTGTTGGGTGCCTTTAACAACTTTTTGAGCCGATTTTTCCACAAATATTTATTTCTCGAAAATACCTACAAAGACATAAAAAGCTATAATAAGTACAAAAACGAACACTATCAGAATAGATAATCAAGTGTAATTTAGACACAAAAATGTGTCTATCAGTATCAGAGAAAAAATTTGTAATATCTCATCGTTTAGGGTTCATGGTCTCTATAGGGTGGCAATAGTAATTTCACTCAAAATTGCCATCCTCTTTAGTTTTCCATTATTTTCTTCTCTAAGACTCTATTATAACTTATTCTCTTCCTTTTCCTCTGGTCCAAAATAGGGCAAGGATAATGTGATGGAGGTCGAGATGAAGGTCATCCTTATGAAATCGATAAATGTAGCTTATGCTGATACTGATGATGTGGCGATGATTTTCAATTGCTTTCAATTATTCAGTCAATCTTACCATCGGTTGGCCTCACTTAGTTTCTCTTGGATTCCAGATACTTATAAATTATCGGTATCACACAAAGTTATTTACGAAATAGTTGGCAGGGTTTCAAGTACCTATAAATTGTTCTCCCTGGTTTCGATTATGGTTTAACATAAAATCGTACCAAATAAATGCAAGGTTGCTACATTCTTTGAAAATCGAGATGTCCAAACCATGATGCTGAAATAAATTCTTATAGATTCCATCGGTTTCTACGGCTATCAATTTAAACCAAATTTCCATCAACCTCGTTTAATTTCACTTGTTATCTTTTAAGTTCACTTTAGTGGATAATGAGTTGGTGTTTCTCTAACTTGATTAGTCACACTACCTAATAACTTGTATTAGCACTTTACATTTTGTTATTGATTTGCTAATAATATTAAATTCTAGTGGCATCAATAACGATTTCTTGGTATATTTTTCATTTTAACTAAAACTTTAAACCCTTGTAAAATGATGTCACATGGCTCACAAAGTCATAAACTGCACCACCTATTATTAAAACCGTGAGAACCGTTCAATAAATTTTATTTTTGACACATGGAAAGAAGCTAACCATCATATCTTAGTGGACCAATTAAATTGGTGTCGAAGGTAATGATCGTCCAGCTCTACTACACTATAACTGAGTTAAGTTACACGTGGGGAACACACAAATAAAAAATTGTGTTCCTCAATCTCTGTGATCAGTTACTCGAGATAAAGATTAGGTTTTCTTATATAACCCTGATAGGCACATTTTTGTGTCTAAATTGCGCTCGATTATCTATTTTGATAGTGTTCGTTTTTGTACTTATTGTCTTTTTATGTCTTTGTAGGTATTTTTGAGAAATAAATAATTTGGAAAAAATTGGCTCGAAAAGAGATAAAGGCACCCAGAAAAGTGATAAAGGCACCCTCACTTTGGATTGGGGCACCCCCTTTTACATTTCAAAAACCGATTTTGGCGGGAACCCTAGTCTTATCAAAGAGAACTGCTGATAACCTTTTTGTACGTGATTTTAGGGATTTTTGGTACTTCCATTTGACCCAAAAGCAAGAAGAGATCAAAACAAGATCAAACACGTCGAGCAACAGCCTTTCATGCCGTGAAAAATGCTTTAAAACCGAGTTGTAGCCGGAGGAAAAAAAAAGATCACGCTGTGACAAAGTCAAATAGGAATTCAAGTTGGATTGGGACTCTTATTTGAGTCCTTATCAATTAAGGAAGATCCCTAGGGTTAGTAGAGACTATAAATAGCAAGAGAAACCAAGAGAATAGGGAGGGAGAGCTGCCGGAAAAAAATTCAGAGAAACATGAAAATTCTGCTGCTGGCCGGAGAAGAAGAAAACAGCGACAGTAGAAACTGTCGCTGATACTGTTGCTGAAACAGTCGCAGGTTCAGCTGCTTTACTGTTTAAACAGAACACTTACATAAGTTGCTTGTTTCCTGTTGCTTTTCTGCTGCTGTAACACGCTGAACCACTTCACTGTAAGGACAAGAACTGGCCATACAAGATAAGGACTCGGATTTCATCACCGTTTCCTTCTTGCCCGCTTTAAGAACACGTTACCAAACGCGAACCTAAAACCTTAAAATTTTGACTAGAAAGAGACCTATAGGGTATCGAGCTTATTGGAAAATCGTTTAAAAGGACTGTACTGGTTACTTTATTAGCCTAAATCGAAGTTCAGGAAGATTATTTTAAGTTGACTAGAGACGCCTTGTAACCCAAGTAAAAGTGCCAAAGAGACAGGGTTATCAAAGCTCCTTAGAGCTTATCCTGTTTCTCTTCGACTTAATCTAATTCGGATCGTTCTAAGAGGTTTGCTAAAATTATAACCAGATGCCTTTTGAAAGAATAGAAGCTGGTCTAGAAACAATCTAAGTGGAGCCATCATGCTTTTTGTTTGCTAGATTCAATAGGTTTGATTTGGTTGAGTCGGCCTTGTTTGTGAATGTTTAGAACCCCTTCCGGTAGGATTTATTTTTAGAGTTTATTTTTGTATATATTAGGAAGTTTTTGTTAGAAAATGTCGAACTGGTATTATGAGGACCAATACAATGAATATCTGACTGAATTTCAAACTAGACATTATCCATACTATCATCATGGTATGGATAGTAGTCGAGACCACCACCAACCTTTTAGAGGTTACTGCGCATACCAAGGTGATCCCAATTACTATTCATACATGCACCCGTCTTATGAACACGAAAATGAGCAAAATTCGAGTTCTTTGTCTTGGAGGAATGCCCTAGAGCAATTGCAACCTAGTTCTCATCATGAACCTATTACACCTCTAGAAGAATCACTCAAGAAGTTATCTGAGATAACACATGAGCTTAAATTAAGTATGGCGGTGACAATTAATAGTCCAACTCTTCCTCTAGAAGAATCCCTCAAGCAGATAGCTGAGTATAGCAAGCAAATAGCTGAGAATAACAAGCAGATGATTGAAGATAAAAATAGGTTCGTATTAAGTATGAATGAAATTTCTGCAAGGAACAATGTTGCTCAATATAATATTAATTCCCAATATAGTGCTACCATTGATATTTATTCACCTCCTCAAGAGGACGAGGATAGAATTGGTAACACTACTTATTTAGACGAGGTTAAAACATCTTCATATTATTATGATGATGAGGATAGTATTGGTGAAGAACTTGAAATATACAGGCAGAGTGATCAAGAAATTGTCACTCCAGTTGTGCTTCAAGATGATAGTGTTATTTCTAGTTCAAATTCAAATAATTTTAATGATTATTCACCTATTCAAAAGGAAGAGGATTTGACTAGAGATACCACTGTTCTAGACGATGTAGAAATTTCTTGTTTTGAAATCGATAATAGTTTAGAGGAACGGGTTTATCCTGAGAATACTGTTTTAAAGTACAACGATTTAGAAACAATAGTCTTAGATAACAAAGATAGACTCATAGAGATTTTAAATATGGTGAGGATGCACCACAGGATTATAACCTAGAAGAAGCAATTGACCATTTTCGGGAATGTGACGATCTAAAAATTAGGGAATTTGTGATTAGTTTATCTAGAGACACCGAAAACTTTAAGTTTAGGGGTGACTATCATTCTCCCAGTACTTTACCTTTAACTCTTAGAAAGGTCCCTAACACGGGACTTGACATATGTACCTCTACCATTTTTCAAGATCATCTTCAAACTAGATTCCCTGAGCCTGTTGACTTCCAGAAAGAAGTTCAGTTGTTAGAAACCCATCCTCTGGTCGATGTGGTTTACCTAGGTAGTAATACCAAGATTGACTTTGTTTTCCCACCAAAATATTTTCTTCCATATGTGGGAACGTTAGAATTTCAAATGTGTCATTTATTAAGTTTTGAGACTAAGCCTAATTACTTTAGGAAATTAGAATCAACACATTTGCTTAAGAATGACCACCTTCATAGTAGTCAACTATGTGAGTCAAATGAGTCAAATATGATTGACTTTAAGGATCCACAATTATTCAGATTATTATTATGTGCTTCTAAGTTCTTAGTTGAGTTATTCCGGACTCTACAACCTGATTCTTTTGATCCTTCCTACGAGGAAATCCAACCCATGAAAATATTTTATCTAGACCCTTTTATAGAGCCTGAACCTGAACCACAACTAGAAGTAGTTGTTGTAAAAAGAAAACTAGATAAGGGTGTGCTCGATTTGTTTATTTTCTTGGCCTGTTGTTGTTTCCTCTTATTTGTGATATCACTATTTGATTCAGACGACCCACAGTTGTTCCGATTATGCTATATGATTTAATGAGGTGACTAATTATTTCCTAGTCTGGATGAAGACTTTAAACTTAGCACTTCTTGGGAGGTAACCCATGCTCATGAAACACGGTAATATCTTTCCTTAACTCCTTTTCGTGAAGTGGTAACAGTTTCTCCTTGTTCATATTTTTAATCATTCATCTTTAGAAACATTGAGGACACTGTTTGATTTAAGTTTGGGGGTAAGGGAGAAACTTTTTTGTTAAATAATAAAGCTCTAGAATTTAGAATCTTGTGAACACTTCAGGGTCACACTAACCATTCTAGGTACATAGAAACTTAGCTCTTTTTCTATAGGAATTGGTGTGCCCAGTTAAATGGTCTATTCATAAAAGGACAGAGTTCAGGTGTTAGAAATAACATGATAGTTGTCACCACATCTCAGAGTCTATCTCGACCATATCACTTTCTGTTTTTATTTTTACAATTTTGTGTTTCTCTAAGTGATTTGGTGGGGCCCAGTATCAAATTGTTATCGCCGCTAGGATGAAATAGAGTGTTTGAGATCAAGCCCGATTCTTGCTTTATTCGAAAAAAAAAAAAGAAAAAAAAAATACAATATTGACACTTTGATAGCAATATGTGTGTGTTCTCCCTGTCTCCGTCGCCTAAGCAAGCGTGGAACGCAGGATCCATGGGAACTATCATGTAAGATGCTGATAAGAACCATGCGCTTGGATACAATTTGATCCAATCATGTTGTCAATATATTTTTCGTTTTATTTTCAATAAATCGATCGCTGGGACCCTTGTATATACCAGTTGAATCGATATTAGTATTATGATTAAGACCATGTATCTCAAACCATTAGGATTCATCCTGGCACTGACCTTCAGAAAGATATGGGAAACACCGTTCACCTTAGTCAACACGTGCAACCTTCATATTTTCCATGTCCATCTTCTGAATCTTTTCATGTGATTGAACTTTGATATATTCTGAGTCTTGTGGTTGAACGATTATCTGAGTAGAGCTCTGTTGTCTTATATATGAATTTTAGTATGCTTGAGTAAACACTCGTGTACAGCAATTGGACTCATATAGGGCAATGATTCCCATAGCCGAAGAATTGAGTAAGCCAACTACATAGCTTGTTTAGTGTCTATCCTTAATCGTTCACGAGTAGCTAAAATCTGGAGTAAAGGTTTTGTGGGTATACCTCTTGTAAACCCTCACGAGACAAAACTCGTCCACTAGGGACACCTAGGGGTTTAACGGCATATTACATATGCTAAATGTAGTCGCGATTCCTGCGAAAGTGAGTTAGGATTTTATTTTTATTTGCTCGAGGACTAGCAAATAGTAAGTTTGGGGGTATTTGATAGGCACATTTTTGTGTCTAAATTGCGCTCGATTATCTATTTTGATAGTGTTCGTTTTTGTACTTATTGTGTCTTTTTATGTCTTTGTAGGTATTTTTGAGAAATAAATAATTTGGGAAAAATCGGCTCGAAAAGAGATAAAGGCACCCTCACTTTGGATTGGGGGCACCCCCTTTTACATTTAAAAAACCTATTTTGGCGGGAACCCTAGTCTTATCAAAGAGAACTGCTGATAACCTTTTTGTACGTGATTTTAGGGATTTTTGGTACTTCCATTTGACCCAAAAGCAAGAAGAGATTAAAACAAGATCAAACACGTCGAGCAACAACCTTTCATGCCGTGAAAAATGCTTTAAAACCGAGTTGTAGCCGGAGGAAAAAAAAAGATCACGCTGTGACAAAGTCAAATAGGAATTCAAGTTGGATTGGGACTCTTATTTGAGTCCTTATCAATTAAGGAAGATCCCTAGGGTTAGTAGAGACTATAAATAGCAAGAGAAACCAAGAGAATAGGGAGGGAGAGCTGCCGGAAAAAAATTCAGAGAAACAGGAAAATTCTGCTGCTGGCCGGAGAAGAAGAAGACAGCGACAGTAGAAATTGTCGCTGATACTGTTGCTGAAACAGTCGCAGGTTCAGCTGCTTTACTGTTTAAACAGAACACTTACATAAGTTGCTTGTTTCCTATTGTTTTTCTGCTGCTGTAACACGCTGAACCACTTCACTGTAACGCTTACAAGCATATCAAATCAGCTGTGTTACTTCCTTTTAGCCTTTGTAAACACTTTTTGAACAATAAAAGATTATTTTGAGTGTGTTTTCTCTACAATGAGCTAATCACCATTACTGGGACGACGGATGAATCTTTTTCTCCAATAATTAAGTGGTAACTTCTATTTTATTTATTTATTTACAATTCTTTTATTATTATTTGCATGGAATTAAATTGAAAAAAATGGTTATTCTTAAATAGTTGTGTTCTCTTTTGAAGAGTCATGCTTAGTTAACTACTTTTGATGTCTCATGCTTAGGATTTACAATTATTCTTTCAAAAACCTAACATTGGCATATTTGGATTAAATTAAAAACAAGAATTGCATGATTTTATCACTTGAGTTATTGGTTAAAGTGGAATCTTTAGTCCTGGTTCTTCCCATTATTTTTTAAATCATCTTAATTTTAATCTGTTTTATTTTCTGTTATTAAAAATTAGGTCTAGAAATTAAATCTTCACAAGTCCGAGAATCGAATCTATTTTTACCACTATATTAAAATCACATCAAACCCTAGAAGAGAGAGAAAATCACTAAACCTAATCTCTTTTTCCTTCTCGTCCGCCTCCCACCCTCTCCCTTTTCTTTGTAAACCCTAACTCATGTCATTCTACTACTTCTGCAACAAAAAAAAAGAGGAAATCTGATCGAAGTAGAAGAAGTGATGTTTTTTAACTTCTACATATACTTATGCTGAATTTCCACTAAGTGAATCTATGAACTTAGATTTCAGTTTCATTAGTGTTTTTTTTTATTACATATGAGTTATTTTTGATATCATAATTCTAACCTTTTTTCTATGTGTGATTTATTAGGTCTTTTCAAGGAGCAGGAAACCCTAAATCTAATTTCAAACCCTAAGTCTAAGTCAATCAAATTCTTTTCAGCCACCATTCTCAACATTTTTTTCCTTGCTTTTTCTCCTAGCCATCAAACTCTCCAATCTCTGGTTCCTCTCTATTTTAGATTCCCCAAGATCCATAAGATTCTTCTCATATCTGATTCTTCCGGTGCACCATCAAATTCATTGATTGATAAAAGAACAGGTTGAGAAGGTGTATCAGTCATTACAGGGTTGATATCCACCACTGAAGCATCTAGAAGTAGGACCAGACACTAAATCAGAACTCAAAGATTCAGCAATACCTTCGTTCTCTCTCAAAGATGGATCCTGAGAAGAGTCTGATGCATCTCTTTGGTTATCGAAAATTTCACATATTGGCTTATCGGTTTCCAATCTGTTATCTTCATGAATTTCATTTGATTTATAATCAACTATAGTTGTATTACAAGATGAAATTTTTTCTCTGTGTGAATTCACTCATTGTTTAAATCTAATTTTTTTTGCTGGTTTGTTGAGTTTTTTTTTAGTGTGGGTTTTATTTTGATTAATCTAACCAGTTGAGTGTTTGTATGCAGGTTCATGTAAGAGGAGTAAAGCCTTATTATGAGTCTGTTAAACACATTGAAAACCCTAGCCGTTTCTCTGAGAAAACCCAAGCTACAAATCGAGTGAAAAATCCTATCACCAACCATTATACCATCTGAAGCTTGCATCATTTTCTTCAATATGTAACTATTTTAGTCAAACTATGCACCAAGGCTGGTGTTAAGGTGATAGTACTATTTTGATTCCATTCATTTTAGTTAGATTTCCAATTTGTTTATGTCTTCTAGATTGAATTCTAATGGATTACATATGTTCTAATATTTTCAGGGCTTGAATGACTTCTGATGGATTTATTGTTGGTGGTGAAGTGTATTGGTGGTGTTTGTGGTGCTGACGGGGTTCATCTGTTTGTTTCTCCTTTATACTTGCGATCATCTATTTATTTTTGCAATGTCACAATTTAGCATCCAAGCTTGTTAGGGTTTCTAAGGCATATTCCAGAATTGATTATGCTACTGTTAGGCCTTAGATAAGATTGATCAGATTTCACTTGTTTGTTTAAGTTTTTTAATTTCTTTTCTGAGAGTATTATCAAGGTTTAAATTCCTTTTTGATTATTTGCCATATTTTCTTCTACATGGTATCTGTCTGTGTTGTTTACTGTACATTATTCAAGCACTGACTTAGACATTGGTATTTGGCTTGCCAGTGAACTGCCAATTTTTTTTGTGGCCAGTTACTTACAGTGTTATTGATGAACACTGGCTTTATGAAGTTTCTCTCTATCAAGTTTATTCGAGTTGTTTAAGTCGAGTTTTATAACATGTGGATTTGTTCTTTTTGGTCTTTATTTGATTATGGACGCTTTTGTGTGGAAAAGAAGAAGACTCACAATCAACTAAATGAGGGTTAATGAATGTGGTCTGTCTGAGCTAATAATCGGTGGTTGTGGGAATGTTGTTTATAGTGTTAATTCGTCTATATTAGCAACTAGTAACTCCCTCTGGAAAGTGTATAAAGTGTTTTTTTTCTTGTGTTACAGGGAAGAGTTAGTGTGTCTGATATCATTGGATTCAGTAGTTCAAAAACTATCCATGCCAAACCTATTGGTAAGTGAATCTCTTAATTTTTCTTGTTGTATGATAATCTTGGATCGATGTTCACTATGATGCACCAGGATAGGGTTGTATGATCATGTTCTACAGTGCGGATGAAACAAGGTTTGTTTCCAAAATGGAATGGATCACAGTTCTAGTCGTGATGGTTCTTGGCTGATATCAGATAATATCAAGCAAAGCCTTGATGCTATGGAATTCCTAGCTTCCAAGTAAAATATGTTTATCTTTGTACATAATAACTGCTCTTACAACAGTCTTTATGTATTGACAATTTCTTATTGTGAATGAGCATATAGAATTTCTATCTGCACCTCTTAATTAGTATGTTATCTTTCATTTACAGGTATGGAAGCGATCCAGCTCTATTGGGGATTGAGCTTTTGAATGAAGCGCATTCGGGGATTGAGCTTTTGAATGAAGCACATTCTCATGAAGTTCCTTTGGATACGTTACTGAAGTACTACAAAGATGGATATGACATTGTGGGACATTCAATTCATAGCTTGTAATACTGAATCAACTCCCTTGGAGACTAAATGATTGTAATTTTTTTGACTAAATAATACTTTAAATTGAATTCATTAATAACAAAGTTAATCAATTATGATTTTAATTTGGTTCATAATTGTTAATTTTAATTTGATTTTGTTATTTATTTTTAATTATATAATTTTAATTAGTGATAATATTTAATATTAATTGTTAATTATAATTATAATTTAGGATTATCTAAATCAGAATTTGTTTTTAGTGAGCAAAGAAATCTGCTCGTTTAAAACTTTAAGCAATCAGAATTACAAAATAATTTGATTGCTTAATACTTTAAGCAATCAGAATTACAAAATAATTTGATTGCGTAATACTTTAAGCAATCAACTTTAGGCCCATCTGTTTTTAGCGAGCAAAATTATTTGATCGCTTAAAACCTTAACTAAGTAACTTCAAACTCTATATATCTTCCAACTAGGTAGTTTAATAGCTCTTCCAACTAGGTAGTTTAAAAACTTTGCTACCTCAAAAGCTTGGGCAACTAACTTCATACCAATCAAAATCAGAAATCGCTTTTAGCGAGCAAAACAATTTGATCGCTTAAAACCTTAACCAAGCAAATTTAGTTCGAGTTTCTCCATGTATCTATCAACTAAGTATTTTACTTTCTTTAGAATGATTGGTATATCTGAAGCGATTGGTAGTTTACTTGTTACATTGGCTGGTCTACATGTTAAGCGATCACAATTTTACTTGCTCCATGTTAGTTGGTCTGAATGTTAAGCAATGAGATAAGTACTCGCTTTAGGTAAGTTGGTTTATTACTAGAGCGATTGCATGGTCGCTCAAGGCTTTGACATACATGGCTTTGGGCAACCAACGGATCAAGTGCCACTTTTAGTCGCTATAACGGTTATAGCGACTTAAAAAGGGCTTTAAGCGACTTAAAACGAGTAGTCGCTTAAACCCATATTTTTTGTAGTGAATGTGTAGAACGTATGAGTCAGATGGAGTTAAGAGATCAGTTGACTAGGCGTATGTATAACGAACGTTTGCAGGCATTGACGCAGTCCACAAGTCTCAGTCCCTATCTTGCAGGACTTTTTGGAGCAACACCTTCTCATCAAGAGGAAATAGTGCGAGAAACACAAAACCAATCTCCATATCATGTGCAACCTCCACAACCAAAGTCTCGTGGTGGCACTCCACAAGATCACAATCAAGATTATAGAAGACACATAGACTTTGGAACATCTCCAGTTCATCCTTGTGAATTCATTGGATCCGAAGGATCTAAACCAGGAGCAAACCAAGGCTTTGGGGTTTTGCTTGACCGGGGCAAGTACCAACCCCATTATTATTCACCTAATTATCCTAGGAATGAGTAGTTTCGTTTTATTTAATATTTGTAATTTAAATTGAGATTAAGAAACTAACTATTTATATAATCAGAATTAGTCTGTAAAAAAAACTACTAATTTTATTTCACATTCAATTAAATTTTAACAACGTCTTTTCTTATAGCAAACTACATAAGATTAAAAGGAAACTACATCATTACATAAAAGAGACGAATTTGTGAAGATTTCTAAGGATGTTGGAACAAGCTTCGTACAAAAAAAGTTTGTCGTGATTTTCTTGACATACATCTAGAGCTAATTGGATCACTTCATATTCAGTTACACCGTTAAATTTTTCTCGATCAATTACCCTTACCTGAATAAGGAATCGCGTGACTGAATAACTAATTGCTTGAAAACGACTTGACAACCCAAGGCTATGACGGTTTATCGAGTTCCCCGTTTCTGCAACGAACATAGTAAAAATGTTCTGCCAAAAAGATGTGTGCGACATGAGTTGGCCAGTAAGAACATTTCCTCCGCTATGAGAAACACATGTTGTACAAAGAGTTAAATCCTCTTCTTGAGTATATTTTGGAGCACGAACTCTGCCAACCATTTTTTTCGGATTTTTTTTAACAAAGGTTGAGAAAGAGAGTTTAAGATGGAAAACTTAAGATTGAAGTGAAAGTAGAAAACTTTTTAAGTAGAGAAGGTGTGATTTTGGAGTTGAAAATGTTTGAATTTATATGGGAGGATTGAGACCGTTGTCAAATCTCATTAAACCGCTCGGCCTTTGCTAGGTCGATGCTCGGTACAACTACCACCAAACCTCGTCCTAACATGGACCAAACGGCTCAATATAATTCGATCATAGACGATCGATTTACTTTGCGCCTCAATGGGCAAACCCCCAAATACCAATTTAACAATCCATTTTTTAGGTTTATCTATCCCACTACGGAATGGTAATTGGTAAATTAGCCAATATACCAACCCTATTAGAATTGCTCCTAAAGGTTAGTACTTGGATATAAATTAGACCATACACTAATTTTGGATAAAACGCATGTACGAAAAATTAATTAATTCTTTTATGTAAATTAAATGTTTCCCTCTGTATATAAATGTGGAAACCCACTTGTTTGATTGCAGTTTTATCTCTCTCTAATCATACATATATCGACATACCTCGGATTGTTTTTCTTGGAGATTCATTTTGTTTAGGTAATTTATCTTTCAATTACTTGATCATAATCATACCCTAAACTTCAGCTCTTTTTTTTTTTTTTTTTTTTTTTTTTTTTTTTTTTTTTTTA
>JAJJMC010009453.1:3138754-3163121 GCA_023531435.1 Papaver californicum | reverse complement strand
TTTTTTTTTTTTTTTTTTTTTTTTTTTTTTTTTTTTTTTTTGTAAGTTTTCAAGGTTTTGATTTGCAATAGTCTAACCTATGAGTCATCAAAACGACCAAAGAATGAACTCTCTTTTGATTTTCTACAGACTTTAGTGATTACTTTTCCCCTGTATATTCCACCCAAAGAAGTTGATGACTTGGTTTAGTCTTGGTTTAGTCTTGGTTTAAAAGAAAGAAGACAGGGGTATTTAACTGTTTTATTGGGTTTGAGGTATACTTTGCATTTATTGCTCTTGTTTTTATACTTTTAGGATTACCTTCATTCATATGAGTATATAAGAGAGACAAAGGCGGTTCTCTTAATATTCCTAACTGATCATCATACTATCTTTTTTGTTTGGGTTTTTCAGGGGATTCTGATAGTTCTTTTATCCAGTTAACAACCCGATATGCATTTGATGGGTATACAAAGAATTTTGAGTTATGATCATCCAAACCAAGAAAACTCAACCGCAGATAAAAAACTCTTAGAGCAAGGATTATCAGATAGCTTTGTTGTAGATATTGACAACTTATCTCAAGTCAATATTCATGATCATCATCATCAACATCAACATCATAGAGATATAAATACTACTCCAAATTCAAATACCAACGTAAGGAATTTCTTCTCCTTTAATCAAAGAAAATAAGTACACTGGATTTTCTAGCTTTTTCTTTATTTGCTCATGAAACATTTCATCAAAATAATTACAACCAAATAGCAACGAAATAATTGGTATGATTTGGGTTATGTTCAATTAAAACTTGATCAATTTGATTAATTCGATAAATTTGAATTCTCTTTTTCAATGTAAATTGCTTTATTAATTTTTGTTTGTTTGTGTCATTTAAGTTTCAGAGAAGCCTTTCCAGAAAAGTGTCATCCCAGCGTGGTGTTGATAATGGTGGTAACGGTGGTGGTGCAGAAAATGATTCATCAAATAAAGGTATTCTACCTTTTCTTCTTTCCTACCCTTATAAAGTCGCCTACTATTGACGTATTATCCACAAATTGCTAATTTCTTATTGCTAAGATTTTATCTAATCTTTCTCAAAAGAATGATTAGTAGTATTAAATTAAATCTTGTGATTATTCGAAGTTATCGAAGAAGAGGTGGTGGGTATGTATGAATGATGACGCTGGACGGTTAGGTCAACTGTTTTTGGTAGTGTGGCACACCAAAATTCCCCTGGTTGAATCCTCCCAAGTTAGAACTCTTCTACAGTTGGTAGTACGTGATAACTGATGTTGATTACAAATTAGACTTGATTCGGTCAATGATGTCACCTAAAATTTACGAGCCATTACTTTAAAAATAAAAAAAAAAGAGGAGAGATTACCTATGTTAATATTTTGTTGAATTTGTGTTGTGTGACTGTAATGTTATGCTGTGTGTATGTTTATGAATTACTAATTTTATGGTAATATTTTTGCAGAAGTTGGTTTTGTCAACGGAGATCAGTGTGTATCTGCAAATAAATTGATGAGCACCTTCGTTGATCTGCCCCAAGTAGTGACGGCTAGTAATGTTGGTGGTAGCGTTGAGACCACACAAAATGTGATAAATGTCAACACTAACCAAAAAGGGCAGCAAATGGTCAGGGTTGCTGCAGCCGAAAGCAATAACAATAGCAAGTTGATGAAGAAAAGATCACATTCTAAGCATCATAATCAGTTGAAGTCAGCTTCACAACCTCGGAATTGGATGATGGATCCGAGAAGGATACTTTTCTTCTTTGCTTCTTTGTAAGTATTAGAGATCTTTAAATTTAGCATCATCTTGTTTACCAATCAAAATGTCCAATTCCCCTGGTATCTCAAACGAAATTTCTAGCATTACTTGGGGAAGAATAATCCATGGCGAGTTTAAGTTCTGGTTGAGTGTATTTTACCACCATTACAGTGGTGCTCCTAGTCGATTCATTATGACCTATAACCTAGGTTTCATGATGTTCATCCGGAGGCAATTATGGCCTACGGCATTGCCTCATGATGTTGACCAGCTTTGAGGATTATGTGTTCCACTTCCATGTCCTAGATTAGCAGCAATTGACATACTAAGAACTAAATCTGGGTTAAGAAAAACTTGTTTGAATTAATTTGATAATGCAGGTCAAGCATGGGAACAATAATACTGATATACTTTACACTCTCGATCGGGAAATTCAGTGGCGACGTGAGCGATGCTTGACTACCACTATGAGTTACAACTTAGTCTTCGATTATCAAAGGAAAAAACATGTCCGGTTGTCAGAACAAATTACTTTTATCATAGTGGAAACAGAGAAGTAGTGGGGAGAACATGCGAAGCGTTGAAGGTACCGCTAGTTTTGTTTATACCATGATATAGCCAAATAATGTGGACGGTATGTGGTAGCTAACTAGATTTAGGTAGATGTTTATTTTCTATCTATGGAGATTGATGATCATGTCGTCAGAAAATCATGCTGCCTTTGCCTTCTTTCAAAACAACCAGATGGGGCCAAGGTCCAACTCTGATCATATCATAGATTTGATTCCCCCATTCTCTTGTACCACTTCGTTTGCTAGTTTGGATGTGTTAGAGATGGATCTGCACATTACTTCTTTTTAATAGAGAGACGATCAAGATGATGACAAGTGGAATTCTTCAAGTATGCTGTATGGTTAAAAGGACAGACAGAAGGAATATATATGTAAATAGCGAGAAAGAGAGCAAATGGATAATGTAAGACGAAGCCACCAACAATTAGTGATGTCATTTGATATACCCACCAGCTTTTGTAAGATCATGAAATTGGTTGCTTCTATTTGTTTTCATATGCCGTCCAACTTAAAAGCTCAAATCCGCAAGTAAAGCAGTTCATAAAGTTATACTGTATACATGTTACATAGCCTGTGTGACAGTGCTAGTAGCCGATCACATTCTTTATGTCGCTTTAGGCTGCAGGGGGAATGCCGGAACAATGCAAATGTGAGAAGTATCAAGGTGTTTACCCAATTATGTGATGTAGCATGTCTACTTTTTAACATCCCATACGTACAAATAAAAAAAAATTCAGGATTGCACAATGAGCTTCGTAAGTAAAACTTGTCCTTTCTATCTTCGCCATTCTTCTTGAGCTCGCAATACAACTTCGGCATTGATTTTACCCCTTAATCGATATCAATTGACAACCCGAACTAAAGCTATAAATTCTTCTACTTGTCTTCTTATAGTTTGATATCGACAAAACAACTCAGCTATATTACGATTATTCGGGTTACCACCGGTGTCAGTGTAAAAGTTCTCATAGATTCTGCTCCAGTAACTCATGCTCACTAAACCATTTTGCCGTCGTTCCCCATTCCTTGCCTAATAGCATGCAATAAAGTTTCTGCATAGAGATAGATTTTCATCAATGGTAAACTCTGCCGGATTAGTATACGGTTGAGCCATTATGGGTGTAAAAGAAGTTGGAGAAGGTGTGATTTGGGAAGTGAAAATACTTGAATTTATAGAACTATTTTATAGCAGTTGTATGGAACTTAAAGAAATTTATGAAGAATATATTTCTTGGCTTGATCTTAATTGATTACAATATGTGTATTTATATACAAGAGAATGTAACAAACTAGGAAATCCTAATAACTAGGAAACTACAACAAACTAGGAAACATAATATATTGGCATATTCCTAGTTTAATGCCCAAGTTAGGAAACTAGGCTTAACACATGTCCACAATACTCCCCCTCAAGTTGGAGTGTGCAGATTACGAACACCCAACTTACCAAGAAGATCATCAAATTGTTTTCGTCCAAGCGCCTTAGTAAAGATATCAGCTAACTGGTCTCATGTACGAACATAATGAGTAGAAATAAGACCGTATGTAATAGCATACCGAATAAAATGGCAGTCCACTTCTATGTGCTTAGTACGCTCATGAAAAACTGGGTTTGCAGCAATATGAAGCGCAGCCTGACTGTCACAATAAAGTCGCATGGGAGAAAAATGTGAAACACCGAAAGATCGTAACAATCCATTTAACCATTTGAGTTCACAAGTTGGTGTGGCCATGGATCGATACTCGGCTTCCGCAGATGACCGGGATACGGTCAATTGTTTCTTAGTTTTTCACGAGACTAGCGAAGAACCAAGAAACATAAAATAACTAGTAAGTGAGCGACGAGTTAAAGGACAACTCGCCCAATCAGAATCACAAAAAACCTGTCACACGCAGATCAGAATCTGTACGAAGTAAAATACCCTGTCCAGGTTGTCATTTCAAATAGCGAACAACACGTAAAGCAGCTTCCCAATGGCGTACTCGAGTAGACTGCATAAACTGAGCCAAAGTATGCACCGAGTAACAAAGTTCAGGACGTGTAATAGTTAGATAAATAAGACGTCCAACCAATCGTCTATACTGTTCAGGATCATTCATAAGCGCACTTTCATCAACTGCCAAGCCATGGTTCTGTTCTAAAGGAAAAGAAACTAGTTTGGCTCCTAATAAACCGGTCTCTGCAATAATATCAAGGGCATATTTACGCTGAGATAAGAAAATCCCTTGTGAACCACGCGCCACCTCCAAGCCCAGAAAGTACTTCAATTTTCCAAGATCCTTCATGTGAAAGCAAGTATGCAAATAACTTTTAAAAGAAGAAATCTTATCAGAGTGAGTGCCAGCAATAATCAAGTCATCAACATAAACCAGGACAACTAGAAAAGTATCATGTCGCTTATACATAAAAAGAGAATAATTAGAATAGGACTGAGTAAACACATACAAAATCAAGGAAGAACAAAGCTTTGCAAATAAATTTCTAGGTGCTTGACGAAGACCATACAGAGACTTACGCAGTCGACATACCATACCAGGAGAAGCACCTGAAAAACCTGGCGGAGGACGCATGTAAACCTCTTCAGCGAGGTCACCATGAAGAAAAGCATTACGCACATCCATTTGTTGAAGTTCTCATTGTTTAGCTGCAGCAAGTGCCAAAAGCACTCGAACTCTCACCATTTTTAGCAACCGGAGCAAATGTCTCTTTATAGTCAATCCCTTCCTTTTGATTATTTCCTAAAACAACTAACCGAGCCTTGTGTCTCTCAATAGAACCATCTGAATCATATTTGATTTTATAAAACCATTTACATCCAATTGCCTTCTTTCCGGGAGGAAACTTCTCCATGCTACATGTCCCATTAGTTTCCAAAGCATGTATTTCTTCTTTCATACCCGTCCGCTACCTCGGATCCTTAATAGCTTCAGAAAAAAATAGTTGGTTCCGTTTCTGCAGTAATAATAGCAGACAAAAAACGTCTATGTGGCAAGGAAAATTTATCACAACTAACATATGAGCTAAGGGATATGGAGTACCTGAAGATTTTGGAGGAGTGAGTGAAGATGAAATAGGATCATGACACGGCGTAGTGTAATAGCGGGCGGTGACAAACATAATCAATCAAATGAACTGGTGGACGTCGAATACGCGAAGACTGTTTACCCATATCGGAAATAGTCAAGGTATCCGTTTCAAAAGACCCAACATGAGCTCCCAACTCTCCCCAGTTTGTTGTGCCTAAATTTTGTACAGTATCATGAACATCAGAGGCATCTGAACTGCCGATACCAACGGAACTGTCATGTGCTGAACTACTGCCGATCCCAATAGAACTTCCAGGTGCTTCGTCTGAACTGTCTCCACTCCATGCTGTAAGAATCACGCCGGATTCACCTCGACCTGATGTTCGAAAGCTGCTGTCAGAAACGTCTGAACTGTTGTTGACGCCAGGTAAGTTGCTTCCAGGTAAGCTGTTGTTGACGCCAGGTAAGTTACTGCCACGACTGCCAGATTTCGTGTTTCTGAACGTTTGAATGTCTGTCCCATTCAATTGTCTACTGTTGACTCTGAACTTAACAGGTGACTCTGAACTCAACAGATTTTGTCGGCTGTTGCATGGTTCTGAACTGTCTCCTGGCAGAAAAGATTGATCACTTAAGTGTCTCCTGTTGACCACATCACTTAAGTGGACATCATGTTCTACAATTAATCCACCATTCTCTGAACGCTGATCAAGGTTCTGAACTGATTTCACGGCAGGTTCACCAAACGGAAACTCCCCCTCACTAAAAACAACATCACGAGACACAAAAGAATATTCTTGTTGAGATCATATAGCCTCCAACCCTTTTTACCAAACGGATATCCGACAAAGATACACTTTCTACTTCGAGGAGCGAATTTATCATTTTTTTTGAACCGAGCAAAACATAAACATCCAAAAATACGAATCGCATCCAAACTGGGACTCCGATGTAACAACAATTCATACGGAGTCTTTCCTCCTAATACCGATGAGGGTGTCCTATTAATCAGATAACCAGCAGCCAACACACACTCTCCCCAAAACGGAAGAGGCAGGTTTGCCTGGAACCGCAACGCTCGTGCAACATTCAATATATGACGATGTTTTCGTTCTACACGCCCATTCTGTTGAGGTGTACCTACACATGAAATCTGAAACACCATAACATTTTCGCGAAAATAATATTTCAAACATGTAACTCGGTTCCATTATCACTACGCAAAGTTCTAATACGCACATCAAATTGACGATCAACCATTGAACAAAAATCTTTTAACACTCCTGCAACCTCAGACTTCTCAACAAGCAAATAAATCCACACATCTCTAGAATAATCATCAACAATAGTTAAGAAATACACTGCACCACAAGAGGATGTCACGCGATACGGACCCCATAAATCACAATGTATTAAATCAAAAATTACACCAGCTTTATTAGCACTTAAAGGGAAAACATCTCTAGTTTGTTTGGCCCGAAGACAAATCTCACACGGCTTTTTATTTTCCTTACTAACATCTGAATTTAACAAAGTTCCTACTACTCCATACGAGGGATGACCTAAGTGCCGATGCCACGTCTTTACACCGTCCTTCCGCTGCACCTTGTGTATCTGCACCGCTGTCACACCCCACAATATATAGATCCCATTCCGATATTCACCCGCTCCAATCATCATCCTCGAGATGCAATCCTGTATGACACATAACTTATCAGTTAAGGTGACAAAATATTTAGAATTAGTAAGAAGTTTAACCACAAACAATAAATTGAATTTAACTTCGGAACAAACAAAGCATTTGTCAGTGTAAAGCGACTTCCAAATTTTACAGTTCCTTCTTTGGTAGCCATCGTAGTGTCTCCATTTGGAAACCCAACAGGACACGCCTCAATGTTTCGCACGTTAGTCAATAATTCTAAACTCCCTGTCATATGATGTGATGCACCAGAATCAACTATCCAATCAATATTTCTCGTACCGCTAACTTTGTCGCTGGAATTCTCCATATTTTTCTGAATGTTCAGCATCTTCATCAAAGTACTCCATTGTTCATCAGTAAAAGAGGGAAGTGAAGCTTTGTCTTCCTCAGTCACCCTAATCTCTGCCTTTGGTTCACTCATTCCTTGGACCGCGTTCGCCCTAGCATGTCCACGTCCTCTACTAGTACCATGACCGGCACTATATCCAGCTCCACGTCCACTTCCGCGTCCTCTACCAGCACTCCACCTTTCCGGGTATCCGATAAGTCTATAAAATTTTTGGACATTATGTCCAGTTTTTCCACAGTGCTTACACTGTTCAACCACATCTGTACGGTCGCCACCAAGTTCTTTAGCTTTAGACTGTGTGAAGAATGCCATAGCCTCTCTCCGTTCCTCATAACTCCTCGCGACTTCGTGATGCTTTTCTTCACTAATAACCATTGCGTACACTCGATTAAGGTTAGGCAATGATTCCGCGTTCAATATTGTGGAACAAACCGTTCCAAATATCGAATCATCAAGTCCCATCAAGAACTGATGCACTTGCTCGTCCTCACGTCTTTTTACCAACTGCTCTGTGATTTTACACTTGCAACCTTTACATTTACAAGTTAATATCGGTTCATAATTATTGATCTATTCCACAACATCTTCAGTCGACCGAAAAATTCTGCCACGGTCTGTCCCTGTTGTTTGCAGTTCGCCAACTCTCGCTTCAGTTGCTGAATACGCGGTACATTCGCGACCGCGAATCTCTCCTTCAAATCTGCTCCAAGGTCTTTTGCATTCTCTAGATATGTAACGGTTGAACGTAAAGAGGGCTCAATGGTGTTGAAAATCCATGCTATCAACATGGAATTAATCATCCACCAGTCTTCAATATCCGGACTTTCATCTGCCGGTTTCACGATAGTTCCATTCACGAAACCCATCTTTCTCTTTGCCCGCAATGCGACTCGCATCGCTTTAGCCCATTCTTCATAATTTGTTCCCTTCAATTGTACATGAGTGACAATACTTCCAGGATGATCTGCAGATGTCAACTTGTATGGTATAACGGATGAATCCGATTTACCCTTCTCGACACCTTCACCACCAGCCATTGTCAAAGATAATAACTCTAGGGTTTTTGCTCTGATACCATAAAGAAATTTATGAAGAATATATTTCTTGGATTGATCTTAATTGATTACAATATGTGTATTTATATACAAGAGAAGGTAACAAACTAGTATATCCTAATAACTAGGAAACTACAACAAACTAGGAAACATAATATATTGGCATATTCCTAGTTTAATGCCCAAGTTAGGAAACTAGGCTTCACACATGTCCACAATGGAACTAGTCGTTATCGGCTCAACCTAGGCCAATCGTCTCAGTTTGCAACGACAACGGATGTATAATTTATAATTTTGATCTTAGCCGTTCATCTAGGTTCAATCAAACGGCTACTTATGATTTTAGCAATAAACTAATTCAATTACAAAATTTTAACTAAATATACTTTGATGTCAAAGGAAATGAACAAGCTTAACTTAACCAAAATTAAAATTAGATTAAATTAAATTAAGAATCCTCAATTGAGGAATACTTTCAGAATTAGGGGATACTAAAAAAAAAACATTGTGAAGTAATTTGAAGAACCCCATATCCGAATAATTTTGACAATGACTAAATTAGTCTTGAGTATTCCCTAAATCTTGACTAATACAATCGATATTGGTTCAAACACGGTTGGCATTCCGTTTTTTTTATCGAGCATGCCGACTATACAATACCGATTGTCCACTGAATGCAATGCCGACCGTCCCTTCTCCCTTAAATGCAATGCCCGACTGTGAACACTTAAATTTCTCATATGCTCATAAGACAGCTAAGCCTGTTATCTTATACTGTAGACAGAATCCACTTAACAAACTAGTACCCAAAAACTATACAAGCTTGGTAACTTGCCACGAATTTTAGGTAATAGATTATTATAATTATTTTGATGATTATTGGATCAATGATCGGTACGAAGAGATCTATTATTTTTGCCCAGAAAACAACGTATGTCAGTCTTCTTAAGCTTCCTTGTATTAGGGCAACATCTTTACGTGTTCAGTACGAGGATGCAGCCGAGTTAGAGACTAAAGTTATCGGTAATGAAGCGAAGAAGATTGAAGTGAAAAATACAGTAGAATGGAGAGGAAAAAAACAGTCCGTCTGTTTTTATATTTTTATTAATGTAAAGGGTAGTATGAGAATTTCATGATTAAAAAAAAATATCTCCTTAGCTAAAATAAGCCCAATGTAACTGTGAGTCCTTTGATCTGTGAAAATATTCCCCAATTAAAGATTAAATTAACTAAAATGAGATTAAATTAATTAAAATTATATTAAAACATGTTTCTCCATTATATTAATTTAATATACTATGTTCTTTTGCAAGATATAAAATAGGGCAGTAAAAACTTAGATTAAATAAACAATTCAGTAAAAATCTTTGACAATCTTGGGCCTCTTGTTTATCTTTATTTGATGGATCTTCCATTCGATGCGCTCTTGAGAAGATTTTCTCTGGATTTTATGAATAGTTGTACGGTTTACTTTCCAAAAAAAAATTCCTTCGATTTTCTTGCCTTGAACTCTTGATTTGACTTGGTTAACATCTAAAACTTGAAGACCTCTTTGGTTTTTCTCATTCTCGATTATCTTATAACTATCACATATCTTATTAATACCATCTTCGAGTATGACTCCAGAAAAATCAAGTTGAGTTGGGAGATCAAGTTGGGTTGCAATTTTTACCATTTTTTCTGATTTTTTTTTTTTGAACAAAAGTTGAGAAGAAGAGTTTAAGATGGAAAGATTTAAATAGAAGTGAAAGTAGAAGATTTGTTGAGTGGAGAAGGTGTGATTTTGGAGTTGAAATTGAAATTGTTTGAATTTATAGGGGAGATAATCATAGCCGTTGAGATTCAACCATTGTCGAATCACATTGAGCCGCTCGTCTCAAATATATACGATCGACTTCATTTACACCTTGATCGGCAAACCCTCCAATATACTCATTTATCAAGTCGTTTTTTAAATTTGTTCATCCTACTATAGGGTGGTAATTGACAAATTAACCAATATACGTATCCCACTGAAGTTGCTCTTAGATGTTAGAATTTTGGTTGTAATTCAAAAATAAGAACGCAAAAGGGCTTGTAAATATTCATCAGTTCCAGAACAGCCTTTACTGTATAAAAAATTAATCATTCCTTTGAGATTAACAAATATTTTTACATTTGCATCATAGAAAAATAAATTAAAGCCAGAAGAACATTAAAAAGCACAAAATTGCAGGCAAAAAATCAAAAATCATTGGTAATAAAAATTCAAGATAAAATGGGAGTTATCAATTAGACAATTCGAAATGTAGATGGTTCTTCGCTACCAATTGGGTTTGATCTTGTCAAAATTCCAAACACAAAACCCAATTGAAGGGTCATTGACATCCATCATCCTATCTCAAGCTATTCTTGGATGAAACTTTGTCACGTGTATACTTCAAATTGTTATATACAATTTCAATATAGAATAATGTGGTTAAACATATTTGATCGATCCTCAACTAAGAATAGCTTGTTAAAAAGACAAAATAAGAGCCAAAGACCAGCCTCCAGAGGAGTGTGATTTTGGCTGTGTTAACCAAGAGTAACTGCACCTAGTTGTTCAACTTCAAAATCTCACGTCGCTGACACACTTGAGAAAAGAACTTACAGTCTAGTAACATTTTAAGATACGCGGCATCGAACACTTCTGCTTCCTATCGTGGTAAAGCCTCAATAAAACTGCCGCTGTTTCTTTGATTGCTTTTCCTGTCACCTCTGTAATATCAAAGAGAGTAACAATAAGATCAGAATTGACTCGCGGTTGCATCTAATTAATTTATTTCTCAGCAGTTATAGTTTGTAACTTCCCTTGACCTAGTATTTCACTAAATCATTGCGTTACTGAACAGAATCAAATGATCTGTCTAACTGGTAGAAGCAGAACCTAAGCCTAAGAAATACAGCAATAGCATTCACCATTCTTTCTTACTAGTGGGAAAGATATTGAAATATATAACTGCGAGAATAATCATAACGAAGTTAAAGTATTGGAAAAACATTTTTGCTTACCAATTACTGGCCAAGTCGGATTTTGCACGAAAATTTTACCAGCAATCTCCAACTCCTGTCTAACATGATCCATCTCAGAGTAGTTACCCGTCATTGTATCCCCAAATCCTAGAGTTTTTGCTCTAGTTTTTCTAATGGTTTGCAAGTTAACAGGGTTAGTTGTCAAGCCAAAAACCTTCCTTCGGTCTACCTGAAACAGCGTCTTTGGCAATTCTATCCCCATCACGATTGGTACATTTGCAACCTTCTATCCTTTTTGAGTCAAATAAATCAACAGTGGAGTCTTACCCGTGCGAGATACATCAGCAAGAACAATATCAGCTTTGTGAAGGTTTTGGGGTAGAGCACCATCATCTTGTTTGATAGTGAACTCAATGGCTTCGATTCGTTTAAAATATTCATCACTTATTGGAACATAGTGACCAGGAGCTCCACGAGGAATACCAGATGGGGAAACACCAAGGTGTGCAGTGATTGCCACTGTAATAGGACTTAATATATCGGTTGATTGAATACCCCATACATCACAGGCTTGCTTAGCTGACTCTGCCATCGCAGGGTCAGCTAAAGTATATACAACCATTGCACCTTCTTTGGCTGCTTGCTTGATGATTTCCATCAAACGTTCCACATCATCAATCTAGCAGATAGAAATGGCGAAAAACATTCATTTCAGAAATAATCACTCAACAAAAAGAACTTTATAAGTTCAAATTTGAATATGCTCATTGGGTGGTGATGCCCCATCGCTGGAGCTAAGAACTAGTCTACATCCTATTTTAGGAATTGAAAGGAAAGCATTTGATATATGTTCAAAAACTTTCAAACTACCTTGAATTCAACCTACTGATTTCTACAATTACAAAAAGGATCAGTTAAAAAGCGCAACTGAGCTAACAAATATTAAAGATAAATCTATCATAAATTGAGTATCAAGGGTATTTAAGCAAACAAGTGTTAGCCATTATTAACAAAAAGAAAATGCACAGTTTTGAGATATACATATGCAAGAAAATAATGAAGTTTCCAGACATAATTTACAGAATTTAAGGAAATTGGTAAAAAAATATTACCCCAGAGAAGAGATGGGTATTAACTGCACAGTTACGATCAACCAAGCAATGTTCAAATTGACCTAAAGCAGCACCAACAGAATGCTCAGCAGTCCATCCAGTTCCATCAGAAACCATATAGACTGATTTCCCTTCCATCATTTCATCTTCACTATCACTTTTCTCTACCATTGAAGATGAAGCAGAAGAAGAGGAGATAGAATTTTGATCATTTTGGAAGTTTACATCACTTGTTGTGTTATTAATGGATTCAGTACTAGTGAGTTGAATAGGTATATTGAATCTTCGACCAGACCGAATTGATCGGGCTCTAGACCATCTTTTCAGCTGAGTAGTGAGTACTAGGTTTCACCTTACGAATCGGTTGTGAGTCAGATACATCAGATTCAATACCATCATCAGAAAAATAAGAATGTTGATCCGGTTGATTATGATTGTTTAAATGAAGATTGCTTTGAGGAATTAAGTTATTTTTGATGAATTGTGTTTTTCTAGGGTTTGAATTTGGATCAGTAAGTGTACAAGAGGTAGGTTTTGGAAGGAGGTTTAAGGAGAAGGCGGAAGAAATAGAAGAAACCATTACTGACTACTCGACTGACACTCCTGTATTGTTGTTGTTCTTATTACCGATTGGACTTAGAATTTGGATTGCCCTTCTCCATTCGTTTGAGATTTAGAGTGGTTAAGGGCAACTGCATCGGTCGACCAGACCAAAGAGCAAAGACCAGGATTGTTCTTTGGTCCGGTTTTGTGAGCCGCAACGGGCGAGTGAATATGGTATTTGGTCCAGATTTTCAACAGTATCCAACCAAGTTTTGTCGAGCAACTGGACCAAACATAGATATAGTCTGACGCTCTTGTAAGACAGTGTTTCCCCAAAACGCCATTGTACGAGGACGTTTATAAACACAAACGTCTCTACTGAAAGACGTCTAGCAAAACGTTCAGTTAGAACATCGTTTTTGTAACGTTGTATTAAAACAGCGTAATTTGAACAAACGCAAGCTAGAAGAGCGTGTGGGTTGAACGTTCTTTTGGTAGAGCGTTAATTGTCAAAACGATACTGTAAATAGACGTTTATATACTCACACTCACTAAAAGAAGCGTTAAAATAGTAAACGCTTGCAAACGCTCTCCCAGAAGAGCGGGGAGCGTTTTGTTGAGACGTCTCCCAACATAGCGTGTCGATGTGGCCGTTAATCAGTGGTCGTTAATTAATAGCCGTTGTGAATGTGACCGTTATTTTCTCTTCAACGACTATTTTTTTTGTCAAATTTTTATTGCTGTAACGGTTTGATTTCGGTATTATATATAGAGGATGTTTTGATGTTTCATGTACAACCACCATTCATATCGCATTTGAGAACTTCATACAAGAAAGTCAAGTTTCTTCTGAATTTTTTTGGTCTTTCATTAACAGTTTTTCTCAGTATCAAAAATGGCACCAAAACCAAGAGGTCCAAGTTTTACTACTAATGAAGATATAATAATGTGTAGGATTCATTTATCAATATCTCAAGACCCTAGTGTTGGTGCTGATCAATCGGAAGAAAGATTATGGTCTCGCATCAAAGCCGGGATGAAAGAAGCTATACCTTCAATGGCCGAACGCAGTTGGACCTCCATTCAAAAACGCTTTCAAGGAATAAGTAAAGATGTTGCGCTTTACTCTGCAAAAGAGGCAGAAGTGGAACGTGACCCTTAAGATCTCGAAATGAGGTTTGTACCTGAATCCAAAACGTTTCCATCTTATCCATTCCTCTAGAGATCTAGAAACAACTTCATCATCAGTTTCATTCCTAAGACGAAATTCATTCACCTTGGCAGTTAAAGAAGAAAATTCATGTACTTCCTTTGTGATTTGAACATATCGACAAAAAAGGCCGCTCTGTTCCTGTTGTTGGGATTTCCGGTTTCGTTAGAAAAGTTAGCATGTGTATCTTCTAACCATTGCATGCTCATTACACCATTCATCCGACATTCATGTCCTCTAGCTGGATAATGCAATACAATGTTTCAACATATTGATAAATCTTCCTCTAGTGTAAAATTCTCTGCATTGAGGCTAAAATTTTCGTAACCCGCCATTAAATGAAAACCCGAGATTACAAATTTCTTCTGAAATGTTAGAATGGAGGATTTGCAATGAGAATGAATGATATACTAGGTCATATATTTATAGCTAGATTGGGAATGAGAATGGTGGATTTGTTCAACGGTAACAATCCATAACGGTAAGAAAACGGTAAGAAATATAAAAAGCTATTATTTTATTTTAATTTTCAAAATTGATTGTATGGTGACACTGTAGTATCCACATTAATTGAGGAGTCATTAATATTGTTTATAGATAGAGAAAAAAGTCAGGTAGGATTTACTAAACAATAAAGGAGTTAATAAAATGTTATAGATAAAGTGAAATGTAAGGTTGGATTTGCATGCCAATAAAGGAGTCAATAAAGTAGTCATTTAAATGCATATTGGAATGAGTAAGCAATAAAGAAGGATGATTATCAACTAGTGTCTTGGTCCCCACGAGAGGAGCGAGGGGGCATAAACGGAGGCATCGATGAAGAAGGACCATGACCCTCGGTATTCCACATTTGCGGTGGGAGAGTTGAAGAAAAATTTCCAAAACCAAGTGGTGGATTTTGTAAACGAGCATGCGACAGTTGTAACTGCAAATTGGTGATTTCATTCTTATATTCCCACAAGTCTTCCATCATTTCCCTCGATTGTGTCAAATGAAAGTTTCTGAACTCTTGGGTAAAGTCAGCATTATCTTGCGCAGAAGCATAACATTCACCCTGTTATAGACAAGAGGTCAAAGTGAGCTTCTCAACCCGTAAATTCATAAACTAAACAACAAAGATATTAGAAATAAATTTACGTATGACCAATTATCTATAGGCGGGAAGGGCACATGTTCAGCGGGTTGCTTGATGGTTTATTTAACTAAGCCACCCAAACTGTCGTATGTATCCACATCCCAGTCTACGAGTTAGCAAAACTTGTTATAGTTAGTAACATGGCGCCAAAACTCCAAATACCGATCATACGTAACCTCTCCTTGGAGGTACTCAGTTACATCGACCTCAGAGGTTTCTTTAAGTCGGGTAGCGTCGTCATCAGAGATGTCGCTAACTCGACCTGGGGGGTTCCTCGGAATGAGGTAACCATCATTGTTTTGGTGCCATACCGATCACCGAGGTATACGTTATGATGTTAAAAATATGATTATCGATAATTAACTATTAAAATAAAACATGAAATAAATAAAATATCACATGAAAATAAATTAACTACTCACGATGTCATTCCAAGTAAATACAACGCGCCTATTTGAGAGAACCACCGCTGTCGTGATTACTTCATTCTGTATAAGTGGGATTGAGATCCGCCAGGAGTGCCATGTCACATCGTCGGCAGTCATTGCATTCAGAAGACACCGTGAACACACAATATCATTACTCTTTTTTCGTGTACTCTTCCACCTAGAACATCTAGGCCAAACAGCTACTGTCGTAGGAGGTGGGTTGTGAGGTCGACGTATGCCGAGATATTCGTAACCCCAAAACTTCAATTTGTTCAAAACCAAATAAAATGAATAAGTTACCACCAAATAGACATTTAAAACAATAATTAAATATTTACTAATTTACCTCTAATATCTGGCAGGGTCCGGTTAGTGACTTCTGTCCCCTACCGGCTGCGCCAAGTGCGGAATATAGTTTTGAAAAACAAGCACCACCCCAGTCGTAAGTTCCAATTAGTTTTGGATCCTCAAATGCCGCTAACCATCCGGCATCGACATAGTTCCTTGCATTGGAGAAAAAGAATTGTCCTAGAACATACATCCAAAACGCTTTTGCAACTCTCTCAGCTTTGGTAGCATCATGTTGCGCCCCTTTCAAATAATCCTCTGTAAAGTATGACCCCAAAAATGCCACCGTCGGTGCATCACAGAGCCACTGAATTGAAAGATTGTTAGTTACATAATAGTTGTTGTCTTTGAGCTCTGTAAAAATATTCTGCTGGACATATTCAAAGGTGTACTTATCCTCATCGTATGGAATTTGGCCGCCAATACCAATACTGAGACCGGTCAACATCACCCAGTCCAGAGGTGTAAACCCCATTTCACCAAATGAGAAGTGAAAAGTGTTCGTCGTGTCCTAGAAACGCTCGACGATGTAATCAATCATGGCATGTGACGAGTCACCAGCATCCATTGCCAAAAATCTGTCCCATCCAGCCATTTCAATAATAAATTTCGCTCTAGGGCTGAATTTTGATATACTTTTATATGCCAGCATAATCAATTTAAGAGACCCCCGATGCATGTACTTCGTCTTTGGGTCTGCCCTAAAAGTTATATCGCTGCTAACATGACCTCTATCATCTTCCACCATACTATAAGTTTCCAACCCTGTAACATCATCCGTTTCTTCACCAACACGACCTCCTTGTGCATCGTTGGTTGATTTGGCTTTCTTGCCCCTTTTTTTCCCACCGAGCAATCGCGATGCGGATTTCCTCAACATCTAACCATAACCAACAATTAACAACAAAACAAAAAAATTATTTTCACGTTTAAAATATACTCACGTTTAAAATTATTTTCACGTTACCAACATCTAACCATAACCCAAAAATTATTTTCACGTTTAAAAATTGAACATTCAAAAAACAATTACTGCATTAAAAAATCAAATGTATAGACCATCTAAAATCAACCAACATACACCAAATCATGATTCAAAAACTAACTCCCTTATATCAAACCATAAATTTAAAATGAAACAAACTAACAACTATAATTAAAAAATAATTTAATCAATCATATATTATTTTTACATGCACAACTACAATTCTCAAATGTCATAAGTGATTAAGTAGAATTACAAACAGTACAAAACTAAAAATTAACCAAATCAACACCTCTAATTAAAAATAATATAATTAACAATAATATAGTAAATTGTAAATTTCATTATTCTCCACAAATTACAACCCAAAAACCCTAAATTAATTCAAATCCTAAAATTTCAATTTATTATTTTAAAACCCTAAAACTAACAAGAATCATTTAATCTTCAACCATGTATACTAAATTTAATATTCACCCTAAAACTAAAAAGAATAATTTAATCTTTAAAGAATATATACTAAATCTAATATTCATTAAAATCAAAATAGATTAAAAATTAAAATAGCAATTAAAAATGGTAAGATTGTTACTGTTTTTAGAGTCAGAAGTAAGGGATCGACGAACAAAACGTCCTGCTACGATAACGTGCTGACGTGGTGACTAGGATTCTCGTATCTACCGGCAAGTGATTCCGTCTAGTGAAGGAAACAAGAGAAATAGAAGGAAAGAAGATTGTGCGGCGGCTTCTTTTGTGTTGTTATAGAAGAAGGAAATGTGCGTTTTTTATAGTGGGAACAATGCCAACACGTATACAAAACCCTATCTTCATGCTATTGTAGCACAACGTTTCGGAAAACTAACTCTCTTGTAGAGCGACGTTTGAAAATGAACGCTCTTGTAGAGCGACGTTAAGGTTTCCAAACGCTCTTCTGTGGGGGCGTTTTCGGCTGAAATGTTATTTTAGAGTAGCGTTTCAGTTTAGACGCTACTTTAATGGGACGTTTTTCTTTGATTGGTATCAAAACGCTTCAGTAGAGTAACGTTTAGATATATGCTTTAGTAGAGTAACGTTTGAGTACGTAACGCTACATTACAGGAGCGTATGTTCAAAGCGCTAATCTAGATGAACGTCAAAAACATAACACTTGTGTAGTTGAACGTCTGTGTAACCAAACGTTATTGTAGTGTAGCGTTTGTTAGCTAACGCTTATTTAGAACAGCGTAATATCATATTTAGTCAGGTTTCCGTTGCGTTTTTTTTTTTTACACGAGCAAACTGATTTGCTCTTTACTCGATGGTCTGCTCCAACCGCTGCAGTTGCCCAACCGCTCCGATTATGTCTGACTTTACGTGCGACCCGGTAAATATTTGGCCCCCTTGGCTCTGAGACAGTGCATTGGGCCAATAATGGATTTTTAATTTATTTTACTTTTTCTGGTTGAAATTAACTAGATGGAATTGGGGACTGCCAAAACTAACCGGGGCTACTAATAAACGGTATTGTACCTCATTTAAGCTAATAAAACCATTCCAATTATCTTTTATTTCCTTGATTAATTTTCTATCTAATTCTTCTTTGCTTATTTGATTGTTTTAAAAGATGTTTATTTAATTCTTTATTGCAGATCCTCTTGAGTAAAATGGGAGTCATTCAGTTTTGGATATTTGTGAAAATACTATTTCTCCTATTGAATGTTTGGTCACAACCATCTTTGACAGTTTTATCTAAATCCATGGTAGTGTTGCCTAACTTTACGGTATTGTAACCCATTAAAATTTTGGGTGTTTCATCAAGTATGTTTCAATATTATTCTTAGTTTATCAGGGGGATCATGTGTGATCCTTGCTTTCTCAATCAATCCAATATTTCTTCTCAGATTTATCTCCATTTTCCCCATCATTTTTTGAATTTTTAAAAACCAGATTTTCCCTTTCTTTTCTTACGGAAATTAAGACATGCTCAAATTAAGCCGTATATTTCTTGGTTTACCTATATCTACTTAAACTCAAAATATTTCTTTTTCTTTTCTCTTAAAAATTTTGTTTGAAGTTTAAGGAAATATTATTTATTCCAGGCAACTAAAATTTGTTATGAAATCGTTCCCTCTTATAACCAAACAGTTTTGGTTGTTTTCTACAATAATAACCAGTTTGACAATCTCTTCATCTCAAATTCACACAAAAATACAATCTTAGGCGCCGCTGAAAGTCAAATCTCAGAAATTATTAATCAGATGAAGCAAACTAATATAAGAGACATTATTGCTAGACAAATAAGAAGAACAGTGGGTTCAACTAGAGCTATTGATGAAGCTTATGAGGAATGGTCCACTAGCTTGATTGGTAAGATAATTTCCAAAGACACTTTTGAAAAGTTAAAAAGGAGATCAAGATCCTTTGGAAGAAGTATAAGAATAATAAAGTTATAGCAGTTGGGAGAAACATTTTCATCTTCAACTTTAATTCAAAAAAGGATAGGAATGAGATCATTAAGAAATCTCCATGGAACATCCTAAGATGTCATCTGAACCTAAAAAATGACGCAAAAACTGCAATTGAAGACTAGGCTTTTACTCATCAAGAATGGGATGTTCAATTTAAGAATCTTTTGTTGGAGCACCATTCTGAAACAATTGTTAATGAATCTCTTCAAGAACTTGGAATCAAAATCTCTACGAATCCTAAGAATTGTAGGCCAAGAAGTGGAAATATGATTACGGCACATGTTGAGGTCGATCTCACCAAACCTCTACATAGAGGAGGATGGTGGAATACTATGGCAAGATCTGTTGTTTGGGTCTGCTAGCACTAGGGAAAATAACCGCACAGCTTGTGTGAACATTGTTGTACCATATATCACAATAAAAAAACTTGTATTGTTACAGATAATGATTTGAGGGTTCAAGCAATGCCAAACGATGAATATATTCAGTACTGCAATGCGCTAGCTCGCGCATATGGTGTTGAAGTCACAGATGATTTGGACAAGATGATTCAAGAAATCTGCTCAACTAGCCATATGATGAATAAGGATAACCCAGACGTTGAAAATATCAGACAGAATAAGAGGTCGAGAACTGATGATGCAGCATTCCTTAGTAATACTCACACCCAAAATCTTGTCATTATAACCCATGACCCTCACAAGTTTTTATCTGAGAATAATGCTTCAACAAGCTTGGTAGACCCCCAAAATGATGATATGGATCATGACATGGTTGTGAGAGAGTAACTACTACAATGGAGAACTCACGTGTTATTCAAGAAGGATCTGTTAATCTGGTAAAAGTAAATTCTTACTCTACTTCTCTTTTAAATTCTACTCTTATTTTATGTATTAATTTTTATCGCACTTACATTGATTACTCGGATTTTCATTATAGCATAAACATGAAGGTTATTTCATGGAATTGCCAAGGTTTTTTAGGAAAAGATACTAGAGACCATTTGAATTACTTAAACTCTGTCCATGCTCCTGACATTATCTTCATTTCAGAAACAAAAGTTAGAGATGATAGAATTTTAAAGCTTTCAAATTATCTTGGAATGCCAAACAAAATTCATGTCCCATCTATAGGAATATCCGGGGGTTTACTTCTTCTATGGAAATATGGTTTTACCTTAGAAGTTGTTCATACTTCAGAAAAAATGATTCATGTTATTGTTGCTAATGACCCTGCCAAAGGGGAATGGTTTCTTTCCTGTGTTATGGCACACCATATATAAATGAACAATCTACTCAGTGGTTTTACATTAGATATTTAAGTCAGAATGTGTCTATCCCCTAGGTTCTAAAAGGGGACCTAAACATCACCTTAAATGTTGATGAGAGAAATTCTCAAGATTTTACTCCTCACACTTCAGCTGAGGTCATTAGTCTTTTGAGAGATTCTTGTCTCTCTGATCTGGGATTTAGTGGAAATCCTTATACCTGACTAGTAACAGTCATGGGACTGGTAGGGTGAAATCGAGGCTTGATAAAGCTTTGGTTAATAGTGAATGGTCTTTAAACTATACTGATACCACGCTCTCTCATCTACCTCAAAATGGTTCAGAACACTCTCCTATTTTACTTAACCTTTATAGTCATAATACTGTTAAAGGTAAGACCTGAATTTTTTGAACATTGGCTTCAGAATGATACTTGTATGGACGAAATCAAGAATGCTTGGACTTCTAACATTACCGGCTCTGTAGATTTTACTCTTGCTAATAAGCTCTCTAATACAAGGTATCATCTTAGCAAATTGAGTAAATCCACGTTTGGGCACATCCAATCTAGAATCTCCAATCTTCAACAAGAAATCTCTTATCTCCAAGTTACGGATGTAAATGGAAGGAATACTGACAAGGTGATAAACATAGAGAACGAGATGGTTTCTATAAATTAAATTCAAATAAGTTCAAACAGGCAGAAATCCAAGGATCATTTTTATAATGAATGGATAGAAACTCCAAATAATTTCACATCAGAGCTAATAGAAGAAAAGCTAGAAATCAAATTGATTCTCTTAAAGCGCCGACCTCCATTGAAATGCTTCTTACTTCCCACTTCAAAAGAATAAGCATGAATGCCAACCCAACTAACAGTTTCCACTTTCTGCAACATATACCTATGGTGATTACTTAAGATGATAACCAAGATTTGATTGTTATACCTTCTGAACAAGAATTTTATCATGCTTTAATGGAAATGGATCATTGGACATCTACAAGACTTGATGGTTTCCCACTAGGATTCTATCAGTCGCAGTGGTATATTGTTAAAGAGGATGTTTGTAAGATGGTTAAATCTTTTTTCTGCACAGGTTTTCTTCTCAAGCAGTTAAAGAAAACAAGAATTACTCTCATCCCTAAGACTCAATCTCCACACAAGACAGAAGATTATAGATCCATTGTTCTATGCAACACAGTCTATAAGATAATATCCAAGGTAATTGCTCTTAGACTCAAAAAGCACATAGTATTATTTCTTCGATGCAAGCTTCCTATATTCCTGGAAGGTTAATCTCTAAAAATATGTGTATGGTCCAAGAAATTGTACAAGCCATGAAGAATAAAAAAAAGGTAAAAGTGGTCATCTTGCTTTAAAAATGGATATGTATAAAGCGTTCAATAGATTGGAGTAGAGTTTCTTAATTGAGGTATTAAAGAAATTTGGGTTTGGAGATAAGTTATATAATATGATTTTCCAGTGTATAAGTACAACTCAGATAGAAATTATGCTCAATGGTTCTCCTACAGGGGGTTTTAAGCCTACGAGAGGCATTAGACAAGGGAACCCTTTGTCCCCTTATCTTTTACTCTGGCCATGGAGTCGTTCTCTATGCTTATGGTTCATTGTGAATCAACAAAAAAGATTACTGGTGTCAAGATTAGTAAGTCATCCCCCTAGATCAATCACTTACTCTTCGCGGATGATTGCCTACTTTTTTGTAAGGCAAATCTTTCTCAAACTTCTTCAAGTGATTGAGGACTCCAGTGCTTGCTTAGGTCAGTTGATTAACTTTAATAAGTCTGTCGTTTACTTCATCCATAATATGGAGCCTTCTATCTGCCAGGATATTAGTGGCATTCTTCAGGTCCGACAACTTAATATTAAAGAAGAACAATATCTTGTGCTGCCATTTTTTGTTGGTAAAAACAAGAGGGTTTCATTCTCTGTGTTGATTGAGAAAATGGAAAACAAGCTCACTAGGTGGAGAGGGAAGAATATGTCTGAAGCTTCCAGGTCTGTTATGGTTAAATCCGTAACAAATGTTATCCCTATTCATCATATGTCTTGCTTTAAGCTGCCGAAAGTCACTATTTCTATGATGAATTCTACCCAACGGGTTTTCTGGAGAAATAAAGATTCAAACAAAGGTGGGAATATTATCTCATGGGGTAATCTAGGTAAGCCTAAATAACATGGTTTCTATGGTTTTAGAGATCTTTATATCTTTAATAGAGTTCTACTTGCAAAATCAGCATGGAAGTTATGTACAGATGTTTTCAACTGATGTTTTTACTTCGAACTCAGATGGCTATTACCATGATATTTTGAAAACTAGTAGCATAGGTTTAATCATCCGTAATTTTGCACGCATACATAAGGGATCTAAATGCATCTACCTAGCTGATATGCAAAGCGTGGAGGAATCGGAGTGCAAGAGACTAATGGAAGCTATGATTTGGGTTAAAGAATTAGAGCTGGAGAAGGTGCACTTCGAACTGGACTCGAAGCTGGTGGTGGACGCAGTTAATAAAAAAAAGTTGAACATTGATTGGAGACTTCACAATTTAGTTAAAGACATCAAGCTAATATTAATAGAATTTAATTCTTGGCAATGTCTGTATGTGCCAAAAGAGAAAAATAAAGAAGCGGACACTTTGTCTAAGTTAGTAAGAGTAGAGAAATGTAATAGAGAGTGGACATCTTCCCCTCATAGTAGTATCCGTACACAACTGATGGAGGATTCTGTTCACGTGACCATTTAAGTTATCAATCCACACTTTATTCTGTTTTTTTAAATAAAAAAACAGCTAATCGGGGATGCTAAATACCCGGGTGCCTAAATGGTTTAAAATATCTAAATTACCCTTACCCTGATACTTAAACCTAATGCTAATTTATATTTTTATTTTCACAAAACCTAACAACAAGAATTAGGGGCTGCTGCCAATTTTTCCTCTTCATCTTCTTCATTTCCTCATTTATTTTTCAAAAACCTACATCATCGATAGTCGCATATTCGATATTCAACATAACAATAACTCGATATAAGAAAACATCTAGAAATCCTGATGCATCTAATCCAAGACTTGCACAGTTGGTAACATCGAAACAACCCTAGTTAATCCAGAAATTGAAGAAGAATTTGAAAACAATCTGAAGTTCAAGGACCACTGAGTGATTACAACGTCCAAAACTTGAGGGGAAAAAAGAAAATGGCCAAAATTAGGTAACTCTCTCAACCCATGCATTTGATTTTGGTTTTTGGGTGATTTTGATTTTAGGAATTTCAGTTTTTATAAAAAATCGGCAGTTGTGAGATGAATCTTTCGTCCAGTATGGGTTATTTTCTTCGTAGATAAAGAATATGAAGAGGAATCGGTCATTGTGAGACACATCTTCTCCCGATTTTTATCGACTTTCTTCATCTG
>JAJJMC010009453.1:3117257-3138744 GCA_023531435.1 Papaver californicum | reverse complement strand
ATAGTCGATTCTTGAACTACAATAAACCTAGGGTAGGAATCGACTATAATTTGTAAATGAACTGTCGATATTAAGTGTTCACTTCCTTCAAATGTTTTGTATAGAAATATGGTTAGAATCGGCCGCAGATTGTAAATGAACAACCGATAATAAATGTTCACTTCCTTCAAATGTGCATGATAGACACTGTAAAGTTCAGGGCGGTGGAGGTATCCACATCAATGATGTCGTTGAACAACCAACTCTTCAAGTATAACCGGAAGGAGAAGAACAAATCCAAGAAGAAGCTCAAAAGAAGAACAATGAGAGTAAGCCCGGGAAGAAAAAATATCACCACATTCCAGACGTTAAATTGATGCTAAAACCTAATGATGATGAGACAGTTTATGGGTTACTAGAAGATGGAGGAAAGATGTTATTTTGGTACAAAGACTTTTAGGATATGAAAATCTATGCAACCGTGGTAATATCCTTAACGCTATGTTTTATTTTGAACTTTTATACGGTCAAGTGTTAATGTTTTAATTATTTTCTACCGATGTGTTTTGTATGATATTTACCAATGTGTAGTCTCTTGAGACACCAATTATCATCGGCTAAAATAAATGAGTGGCCATTGAGTTCGGAATGCGATGCAGTAAAAAGACATGTAGAGGCCTCTGGGTTGCGCCTCCGGTAGATAAATCCATCCCTGATTCTAATAATACGTCCGCTAATGCTTTTGTTGAGAGATTTTACGGGGAACAAAAACATTTCATCTTTCGTTTGGCGAGATCGATGAAAATCACTCTTGATGATGTTGAGAAGATTCTAAGTATCAGCGTAGGAGGTAAAGTCGTGGAGCCCAAGGATTACATGAAGAACTTAGACCCAAACATACCATACAAATTTCTAACGTTCATTTTTTTTCGAGATCTTTTTAAATTGGGGCCCCTCCGAAACTGTAAATCATGGGGTAAAATTTAATTATATTATATCTAAAGAATCATAAAAGTATAATAACAAGGGTAGTTAATTGGAATTTATATAGATTTTTATAGACTTTTATTTTTAGTGACTCCCGGAGACTCTCTGGAAGTATAGAGATTTTCAATGATTTCAAAAGAGATTTCCAGTGATTTTAAAAGAGAATTGCAGAGAGTCTCTGAGACTTGTAGATACAAATCTAATGACATAGTTTTTGAAACACAGATGGATACATTTGATATTCTCTCCGAAAGTCTTCAGGATCATCCATTAGTACTCTATATATATAAGTGTTCTCAAATCTCGTAATTGGTCTACGATGTATTGGTCTTTCAATTTGGCTTATGATTTCCATCGATTCCATTATCATCTTTAGCAAATTATATGATGCTAAGAAAATAATTAAAATAATGGATAATTCTTCATCTCGTTGTTTTCGCTTCCCATTTCATATTCATCATCTCGACTTTCTTCATCATCACTACTTTCTTTTTCTTGGCTTTCTCCATCAGTTTCTTCATTGCTTTCTTCTGTCATCCAATCTTCCTCATCTAATATTTCTTCAATATTAGATGTCTCCATGCCTAACAAAATAAAGAAACAATACAAACTATAAACATTATTATAAGATAACACCAAATAGATATAAATATAAATAATAAAAATAAAATTAAAAAACAAACAAATAAAGAACATAAAACTTAATAATTGATTAAAAATGAAAAAAACTCGTGCCAACCAATTATTCTGTCAAACGCTTAGATGTTAAACACTCGCAAAAGACATAAATCCTACCCTACATAGATAATGAAATAACATTCACTTGTTTAACTTAGAACGAATCCAGTCATTTCGATCATTTGCTGACAAATAAATGAACATCTTTTTTTTGCTTTTGGTGTTCAACATCTCTACCGCTTGAAAACGTTCATCCGTAGTAAGATCTGGTATTTCCATAATGGCAGCATATACACTGTCACTAACATGTTGCTTCTTCTTTTGCTCTCTAATTTTCTCCATCTTTTCCATTCGTCTATCAACAAACTTTTCTTCTATGATGGAACAGAGTGCATCTATATGAGAACAATGGAAGTAACCCCAGTAGAAACACTGCTCATAAGTTCATCTTTGATATCAGTTGTTGGTGTAGTAAAATCAGTTTCACTCCGTGCTTTTTTCCTTAGACCTGAGTTTTCAAATTGGTTCGCACATTTTGTTTTTGGTAAGATGGGACTGTAAACATCTCCAACCTCAACAAATGGAAATTGGGTCAAAAGGGGAAAGTTAGAAGGATGTTCAAAGCTTCCAAGACCAGAATCTACAAAATCCTGTATGGACTTGTCTTCATTTTCACAAGTTCTTGCAGTAGTAGCATTTTGTCTCACATCCACAGTAATTTTTCCTGTTGCCGCCTTACCACCGAAAAGGATGCATATGTCGTCATAATCATCAAACACAGTAGTTCTGATCCATTTTACACCAAACCGTAACTCAATAACAGCAATGCAAGAGCTAGATAGTTACCTGAGATGTTTCGGGATTCATAGTGAAAATTGCTTCTTGCAAATTACCCAAAAACGCATCCATTATCAAAGCACCAGAAACCATAATAACACCAAGCATACTGAAGTTCGGAGATGTGTTAGCATCGGCCAATGTAAACATTATCAACCCAATGACAAGAAGTATAGCTGCAATGTATTCATGAGGTAGGTATTTCCTTCTTAAACCCGAAATGAAAGCTCCCATTATCACCACAGATGCCATTAACAAGATAACCAAAGAAAAACCCAGAAGAACAAATAAGAAATTGTTGCCAAATTGGTCTACTTGTTAAATTAATCCCAAACAGAGTCCGCGTTTGCTCTTCGTTCTTCATTTTTTTATTTCCCCCTCTCTCTATAAACTTTCTCTCTTCAAAACGAAAATCTTGGGGTCTTTGTAAGAAAAGATGAAAAATTATTTCTTTCTTCTTGGTCTCTACTATTGCACGGAAAGAAGAAAAGTGAAAGGCGAAAGAAAAACGTTAGGTTTGATTGATCAAACAGAGAAGGAAGGTATTTTCATAAGAAACACGATTTGTATTTTATTTCTCTTCTCTTCTCTTTCTTATTTTAGGGTTTTGGTTTTTTGGGGGAGGGGCAGGGGTTTCTCTGAGACTGTATGAGTATGGAAAAAACGAGCCTCCAAAAAAGTTAAGAAAAAATTCTTGAAAATGATTAGAGGAAACTGACAGTCAAATGGTGTGAAGAAAAATTGTTCCGTAAAATTGATAAAAGCAAAGAAAAGTGGAGGAATAAAGAAGAAAGAAGACATTTGCTACTAACCATCCGATAAGGTTTAGGAATGAGGACCTTTGGATTACCCAAATTTTCAAGTCTCTCAAAATATCACCTATAAGGGAGAGATTTCACTCATGCCTATTTTCATCCAAAAAGTCTCCCAAACTCCCAATAAGTAACAAATCCATGATTTTCAAGTCTTAATCCAATAACAAGAGTGTTAGAGTGACTTATAACAAATGTTAATCCAATAACAAGAGAGTTTGAGAGAATCTAAAAGACTTAAAAAAAGTTTTCATCCAATAACAGGGGAGACTCTCTGGAAATCTCAACTGAATAACAGCCTATTTGAGAATTCTCTATAAATCATTCTAAATCCCAATTGACTACCCCCTGTAAGTATTTGGACTAATATCTAAGCTCTCAACCAGAAGATATTTGGTTGGGATCACGAGACGAGTGGGTTGTTGATGAAAGTAAAAGGGAGTAGTTCGTAAAAATACAACATTAGTTTTTAAAAAAAAAGTGACGTGAGTGATCGCCGAATCATTGCTACATCCACGGCGTATAATTTATACATCTTGGGTTGTGTTATCTTATATGAAACTTCAAGTTCCCTTGTCAAAGCCAACCCTATAGAGAAATCTGGTGACTACTCTTAGGGAATTTGTTGTATTTCATTCCTAATGCACAAATTGGGAAAGGCCTTTAGGCCAAGGAAGGACTAAATCAGAGGAAATATGTGTCTACTCTAGGTAATTTAATTGGTATTAACTGATTTTTGCTTATATTATGTATAATTTAATGTTCACGTAAGTATAGATATATGACCACTTTTCAACCTTGAGAAGGTCTGATATAAACTATGATTGGATGGAAAGAAAACCTAGAGGAAAGCGTTTCCACAACATAGCATGAAGGGTTAAGAATGATGATTTGATGGGTATGATAGTAGCACTGGACAATTCGACGGTGGAAGACATAATTTTTCACCCTTACAAGAGAAAAAATAAATAGAGGAAAAGAAGATGACGATGTCAGAGACCTCATTTTACTTTGGACTGTTATGGCACCCACAAGGATATGTGATACAGATGAGCAGGTTATAGCCTATTTGGAGGCTAAAGATCCGAGTGTCGTAATTTAGCTCAAAAGGGGTCCATTTTAATTGGAAAAGGGCCAACGATCAAGACATGACACGACTTCGTCTCATGGTCTTCAGATTTTAGCCAAATTCCATCGTTTAGCGTTTCAAACAGGCGTTTTTGTTATTTTAGGAAAGTTTTTTTTTTAATAGCTTCTTCGTTAGGAGTCCGTTTGGGTCGCCGTTTGCGGCAAATAGTTTTATTTTATGAGTACTTTAATTATTTTAGGTCGACCAAAATTTACCAAAAATAGCAAATTATGGTTTGAGTCGGTTTAGGGTTTTTTTTCATCCTTTCTTGGCTAGCAAGTTAGGGTTTTTCCCCAAGTTTATAAAAGAGTCCTCCATGTATTATTTTAAGCAGTTGAATTTGATTAATAAGAATTTCTTAAACTTGTTCAAGTTTAATTGATTATTATTTAAAGTCGGGAAACCGAAGTCTAAATAATTATCGTTGTTCATAGTCGATATTCCTAGGAATATTTGAAGTCTGAACAAAACCTCTTTTTTTCTCTCTTTTCTCTATTATCCGTTGCATCAGTTGGTATCAGAGCTCTATCGATTCTAGGGTTGATAAGATGCCACCAAGAGTAGCAATCGGTCAGGGTCGAGGAGGATATCCAGAAGGTTTCATCCCATGGAGATCTAGAGAAGAATTCATTGAAGACGTCCAAGGTTTGCTGGTTCGGTATAACCTTCGGAAGGAAAAAGAAGATGATAACGCTAACCCTTTTGCTAGAGGGCATTGCGAAGGTAGAATAAATCAACGAGAGGATTCTGATCGCTGGAAGGCAGGAATAAAAGTAGAGATCCCAGAATTTGATGGTGGTTTGGAACCGGAAGAGTTTATCTCCTGGGTGAATACGGTTGAGGAAGTATTGGAATTCAAAGAAGTTTCAGATAACAAACGAGTTTCTTTGGTAGCAACTATGTTTCATGTGAGGGCTAATCTGTGGTGGCAACAACACAAGCTACTACGCAGTCGTAAAGGAAAAAAGAAGTTAGTATCATGGGAGAAGTTGAAGAAACACATGATAACAGAGTTTTTGCCACATAACTACATTGGATTGATGTACCAGCAGCTGGAAAACCTACGCAAGGGAGTACGTTCTATAGACGATTACACCAAGGAGTTTTACCGACTACTTTCTCTTAACGACTTTTCAGATGTCCGATGAGCAAAAAGTCGCTCGCTATATAGGTGGTCTCCCTCAACAATATCAGGATACACTCAACATGTTTTATTGCTGCTCTATTTCGGATGGACATCATAGAGCAAGGCATATAGAGAAACAAGTAAGACGTAGAAGCTTAAATTGGGGTATCAATGTGGCATCATCTTTAGCAAGTAACCGTAGTACTTCAACACCTAGTACTGCTAGTAAACTTAATTCTTCGTCAACACCAAATAAAACCCCATTTACCACTTTTGGAGGTAGGTGTAATAAGTGTGGAGAATTTGGGCACAAATCCAGTGACTTTCAAAAAGCAGAACGAGCAAACAAGGTATTTTTTTACTGAAAACGACCGTGAAGAAGATGGCTGGGTAACTGATTATGAAGAGGATCATGAGGATGATTCTGAACCTGTCGATGAAGTAGTTGCCGAAGATAAAGGAGTGAACTTTGTAGTAAGAAGAAGTTGTCTCACTCCACGTAAATTTGAGGGCGACAGCTGGTTGCGTAACAATATATTCCAGTCGACATGTACGGTCGAAGGAAAAGTTTGTCGTTTAGTTATTGATCCTGGAAGTTGCGAGAATATTATTGATCAAAAGGTCGTGAAACGATTCAAGCTGGAAACCAAGGCACATCCACATCCATACAAGATTTCTTGGCTTAAGAAAGGGAATGAGGTAAAAGTAAACAAACGTTGCTTGATTTCTTTCTCAATTGGTAACAGATATAAAGATAAAATATAGTGTGACGTTACTAGTATGAATGCTTGTCACTTGTTGTTGGGTCGTCCATGGGAGTTTGACAGTAAAAGTAGTCATGACGGGTATAAAAATACCTATAGTTTTTTATGGAACGACGTACGTATAGTACTTGTACCCAGTAAAGAGATTGCACCTACACCATCTACTGGAGAAGCTACCAATCTCTTATCGTTTAAGAAGTTTGAAGATGAGGTAGAAGATGTAGGTGAATTGTATGTGTTGATTGGCAAAGAAGAACAACAGGATGACATTAGTATTCCCATTGCATCTCAACCTTTAGTTAAGGAATTTATGGATGTTTTTCCTAACGAGTTGCCGGACGAGCTACCACCTCTCCGGGATATACAACATCGTATTGATCTCGTTCCCGGATCAAGCTTGCCGAATAAAGCGCATTACAGAATGAGTCCTAAGGAGCATGAAGAACTTCGTCGTCAAGTGGAAGATTTGCTACAAAAAGGATTGGTCCGACAGAGTCTAAGTCCTTGTGCAGTACCATCCTTGCTGATTCCAAAGAAAGATGGAACGTGGAGAATGTATGTTCACAGTCGAGCCATCAATAAAATCATAGTCAACTAACGTTTTCCAATTCCTAGATTGGATGACTTGTTAGATCAGTTGTGTGGGGCAAAAGTGTTTAGCAAACTCGACTTGAAGAGTGGGTACCATCAGATCAGAATTCGTGAAGGTGATGAGTGGAAGAATGCTTTCAAAACTCGAGAAGGATTGTATGAGTGGCTGGTTATTCTATTCAGGTTAACCAATTCGCCAAGTAAATTCATGCGTATCATGAATCAAGTATTCACACCCTTTATCGGTACTTTTATGGTTGTTTATTTCGATGATATTCTTCTTTATAGTGCTAACATGGACTTGCATGTTCAACATCTTCGAGAAGTGCTTTCAGTTCTACGCAGGGAGAAATTATATGCGGCCATCAAAAAGTGTTCATTCATGACAGATCGAGTTTTATTTCTCGGTTATGTCGTCACCATGGATGGAATCAAGGTAGATGAGTCCAAGGTTGAAGCTATGAGAAATTGGACTACACCTACTATATTACACGAGGTAAGGAGTTTCCATGGTTCGCTTCTTTTTACCGGCGCTTTATTCTCCACTTCAGCACCATTATGGCAAACATTACTGAATGCATGAAAGGAGGAAAGTTTTCATGGTCTGAGGAAGCTGACGAAGCCTTTGAAGATGTCAAGACAAAGATGATAACTGCACCACTGTTGGTGTTACCTGATTTCAGCAAGTTGTTTGAACTACACTGTGATGCATCAAAGGTGGAAATTGGAGCTGTTTTGAGTCAGGAAGGACGACCTGTAGCATATTTCAGTGAGAAGTTAAATGGTGCTAAGCTAAACTATAGTACTTATGATGTGGAGTTTTATGCTATAGTTCAAGCCTTGAAGCATTGGTAAGACTATCTAATTCATAACGAGTTCATTATGTTTTCTGATCATGATTCTTTGAAGCACATCAACAGTCAAGAGAAGCTTTCTTCTAGACATGGTAAGTGGGTTGGTTATTTGCAAGAGTTCACTTTTGTACTGAAGCACAAAGCTGGGTCGTAGAATCAAGTTGTTGATGCCTTAAGCCGAATGAGTATGATACTCAACACCATGCGAACTGAGGTAATCGATTTTGATTCATATTCTGACCATATTCTAACCGATCCGAACTTTACGGAGATTTTGGATGATATCAGTTCAGGCAAACAAAGTGATTACCTTATGCATGAGGATTTCTCTTTAAAGGTAACCAATTATGTATTCCTGATTCAAGTCTCCAATTGAAGATTATTAAGGAGTTACATGACGAGGGGCACATGGGAAGGGATAAGACTTTCCAACTTGTTTCGTAGTCATATTACTGGCCAACAATGAGGCGTGAAGTTGCTAAATTCGTGGATAGATGTCGAATCTGTCAAGTTTCAAAAGAAAAAACAACTAATGCAGGGTTGTACATGCCATTGAAAGTTCCAAGTCAACCCTGGAAAGATTTGAGCATGGATTTTTTATTGGGTTTACCTCGAACTCAGAGGGGACACGATTCAGTATTTGTAGTTGTTGACCGTTTTTCAAAACTGTCCAATTTTATTGCTTGCAAGAAGACTACTAATGCACTGAAGGTAGGTGAATTGTTCTTCCATGAAGTGTATCGTCTACATGGATTGCCATGTTCAATTTTAGTGATCGAGACACAAGATTCCTTAGTTATTTCTGTAAAACCCTGTGGAAATTAGCTAATACAAGGCTTAACTTCAGTAGTGCGTACCATCCTCAAGGTGATGGATAAACAGAGGCTGTGAATCGTTCGCTGGGTGATATACTACGGTGTATGGTTGGAGACAATCCAAAGAGTTGGGATCAGAAACTTTGCCAAGATGAATTTGCATTTAATCGTTCAGTAAACCATAGTCTGGGTATGAGTCCGTTCGAGGTTGTTTATGGCTACAATCCACGAGCTCCAGTAGATTTAGCACTTATTCCTGATCTAAAGAGAATTGAAGTTCGTGCCGAAGAACGTATCCAACAGTTGCAACAGGTTCACAAGTTGGCTGAAGAACAGTTGCTTCGAGCTAATGAGAGGTATAAGGAGGCAGCAGATAAGAAACGCAGAGTTGTGGATTTTGTAGTAGGAGATTTTGTGTGGGGTGAAAAAGGATCTTTTTCCAGTTGGCGAGTATAACAAACTGAAGGCGCGCAAGATTGGTCCCTTGGATCACGAAGATTAATCCTAATGCCTACAAGTTAAAGCTTCCAAGTCACATCCGGAATTCTGATGTTTTTAATGTCAAACACTTGGTGCCATATAATTGTGATAATTCTGATGATGACCAAGAAAATTCGAGGGCGAATTTCTCTCAATCCCGGGAGAATGATGCAGATGAGCAAGCTATAGCCTATTTGGAGGCTAAAGACCCGAATGTCGTAATTTAGCTCAAAAGGGGTCCATTTTGATTGGAAACGGGCCAACAATCAAGACATGACACGACTTTGTCTCATGGTCTTCATATTTTAGCCAAATTCCATCGTTTAACACTTCAAACAGGCGTTTTTGCTATTTTAGGAAAGTTTTTGTTTTGTTAATAGCTTCTTCGTTAGGAGTCCGTTTGGGTCGCCGTTTGCGGAAAATATGAGTACTTTAATTATTTTAGGTCGATCAAAATTTGCCAAAAATAGCAAATTAGGGTTTGAGTCGGTTTAGGGGTTTTGTCATCCTTTCTTGGCTAGCAAGCTAGGGTTTTTCCCCAAGTCTATAAAAGAATCCTCCATGTATTATTTTAAGAAGTTGAATTTGATTAATAATAATTATTTTCTTAAACTTGTTCAAGTTTAATTGATTACTATTTAAAATCGGGAAACCGAAGTCTAAATAATTATCGTTGTTCATAATCGATATTCCTAGGAATATTTGAAGTCTGAACAAAACCTCTCTTTTCTCTCTTTTCTTTATTATCCGCTGCATCAATATGTAATATACAATCCAACAAGAGTTTCACGTTAGGTTGGTTTTATGGAAAAAAAAACACATCTCGAGTCCATAAATGGGAAATGTTTCATGGACATTGATAGGTGTAGTTGGGCTTACCTATGGTAGTTGATGCACGGTTTGAACCTCCTACTTGGCTTCGAAAGGGAATGAACTCTCTTTAAACTTGACATGCCTGGATATGTATATTCTCTTTGTGGGTAAGTGTAAGCACAGGTAGCCTTTATGTTCCCCACTATAGCCAATGAAGACACATGGAATGGATCTTGGATGCAGCTTATTTGAATTGTAGGACCTGAGACTTGGGTAGCATAAACAGCCAAATACCTTTAGGAAGGAGAAGTCAGGTGTCTTGTGAAACAATAGTTCTAGTGGTGTTTTAATATGAGTTTTAGAAGATGGACATATGTTGATTAGGTAACAAGCAGTTGTAAGAGCATCAGACCAGTAAGATGTTGGCTTGGATGCATGGAAAAGTAGATCTAGCCATGACTCAGTAATATGTCTAATCCTACGTTCAGCTAAGCCATTTTGAGATGAAGTATGGACATGAAAATCTATGAATGACACCTGAGTTATTCAAGAAGTTTGTGAACTTTTTGTGTTCTCCACCATTGTCTGATTGAAATACTTTGATAGTTCTGTTTAGTTGGTTTTCTATTTGTAATTTGAACTGGATAAAGACTTGCAATGCATCAGATTTTCTTACCGGTGGGTAAATCCAGGTATAATGAGAATATGCATCCATCAACAGAAGATAGTATTTATAGCCATTTCTAGACAAAGTTGGAGAAACCCAGAGATCAGAAACAATTAGACTTAAAGGATTGTCTATTATTGTACTGCTAATAGTGAAAGGAAGTTTACAACTTTTGCTAACATGACATGACTGAAAAAACTTAAATGCTTTATTGGTGATAGGTAGTGAGTAATTCTTGATGACCCGAGAGACTGTGCGCAACATTGGGTGTCCTAGGCGCTGGTGCCAGATGGGAACTGATGCAGAAAGATAGGCAGTTGGTTATGACCTTTGGATGTCTTGAATATCCTTGAGCACATAGAGTCCATTCCTATTCTTGCCTTGCAGAAGAATTCTCCCGGTGTGCAGGTCCTTTACCAGAAAGTGGGTTGAATAAAAAACAAAGCACACATGATTGTCATCACAAAATTTTGACACTGACAGTAAATTAGCTTTTATAGAAGGGACATGAAGTATGTTATTAAGGTAAATTTCCCTATTATTATGAGTGAAGAAACCTTTACCAATGTTTGATATGGGTAGAGCATTATCATTGCCCACATGGACCTCTTCAGTGCCATCATATTCATGTTTAATGTGAAGGTTGTTCATGTCTGCAGTTATGTGGTGTGTAGCACCTGTATATGTTACCCAGTTTTCATTTGTGTCTCTTCCAAGCAATACTATGTATGCTTGCTTATTTGTTTGTTGTTGTGCATGGTATTCTTTGTATCTGAACCAACATCGTTTTGCTATGTGTCCTGACTTTTTGCAAATCTGACACGGTCCTTGGTCTGTTGATTCATATCTTCCAGAAGCATAGTTGTTGGTATGAGCCTGACGATTTGAACTGAAGCTTCTTCTCTGTGGTTTACTTGGTTGGAACCAAGAGTTGTTGTGTGATGCAACATTAGCAAGGGGCTCCTGCAGTAGTGCTAGTTGTTGCTCCAGACGCATATCATATGTTAGGAGATGTGCATAAAACGTTTTTTTGCTTAGATTTTCAATAGTACTTAATGAAGTTACTATTGCATCATAAGCCTGATTCAATCCATTCATGATTGATTGTTTCTTATCTTCTTCTGTTATTGTGACTCCAGAAGCAGTTAGTGGGTTGAATAGAGTTTTTGCCTTGGATATATACTCATGCATAGAAAGATTACCTTTGTGCAGGTTATGTAGTTCCCTTTTTAGATGCATCTGATGTGCCTGGTTGTTTGGAGCAAACCGTTCTTCTAGGGCTTCCCAGACTTCTTGAGATGATGACAGACCTACTACTGCAGTCATGAATCCTTCTGTGAGTGAAGACAGAAGCCATCCCATAAGTATGTTGTCTTGCTCCTCAAATTTAATAAATTCAGGGTTTATATCTGTTTGATTTGGCAAATGCTTGGGTTGTTTTTCAAATGACCCATCAACATAGCCTGAGAGACTGTAACCCTTCAACAAAAGTTTGAACTGTGTTTTCCATAGATTGGTTTCTGTCAGATTGATGTTTACTAAATGGTTGACGTGCAACTGTTGCAGGGTATTGGTGTGTGCAGCCATTGATACGTGGGTGTTGGATCTTTTGGATGATACCAAGTGAAGACAATGGTTCTGATGTTTTTATTGTTTTTCAACTTAATTATTAACGTGAACTTGAACTCTCTTATATAGCAGAGAGTGTTTACATAGGATACAAAGTCTAAGCAAATCCTATAACAGAATTTAACAAGATATTAACAAATCCTAAAGACTAGGAGTTGAGGTAGTTATCGGATTAAGTAGGCTTTAGTTATCTCAGACTTGGTCTTCTGACCATGTGGTTCAACATGTGTCAATCTCACGAAGATAAGAACTTGATAGTTTACAAAACTACACCAAAAACTGATGATCGAGACAATATGTTTCCTTATATGGTCGAGCACCATATGACTATGGAGCCTTCCGACCCAAGTCGTCAAGTGGCTACAAGTTACATGCCTTATAATACAAGAAGGTTTCGCATACCCATGTGATGCGAAGAGGTATAACTTTCCCGACGATCGAAGATACATCAAAATCTATTAGGTTTGTGGTACGTAATGTTATTTACTTATGTTTTGAATTTATTTATACGATTGGTAAGTATTAATTTTATTGTTGTTTTAAATGAAAACAGAGAACTATTTGTGTCGTTTTATAATAGCCTCAAATCATGTATAAGTTCGGATCCATAATGACAATTGAGAATCATATTGGGGCCCATAAAAAAACACCTTCATCTTGTTGAAAACCTTGAAAATGAAAAAATTGGCGCCATGTTTGGGGAGATTGCGAAAATTCCAACGAAGCAAAGCGTCAAAAAGCAAAGCCAAGAAGAGTCGTGCTTCAATAAGCGGCCAAAAGAAGGATAATATTGACGAGTAGGATAACGTTGTGATCGAGGTGTATGTGCTAAACGTGGCCAAAGTGGTCGTCAAAAGTAAAGATCCTGAGAATGCTTATCTCGGTGGATTGTGTTAGTATCATTATATTAGGAATTAAACTTTTTTTAAGTTTGTTAGTGGCGGATTTAAATAAACGTTATGTTTATGAATCAATGAATGGTTTATTTGGTTTTCTAATGAATGTGTTACGGTAAAATAGGACTAAAGTTCTGTCCCCGCTTTCTACATAATCGGCAGGTAAATCCAAATATAGCTGCATATTCTGGAGGATTTTATGTTAGACATTTTAGAATCGGCGTGAACTGATAGACTACTGCCGATTCTGGATGTTTTAAATGTCAGAAAAGTTTTTTTCTGTCTCAAAACATGGTAGAACGGCATGTTGATTCTCTACTTGCATCTTAATTCATGCATGTTTTATATATATCGTCACATACATATTACCAGCAAATACAAATTAGGTTCATTAGTACAAAGAAAAAACTTACAGTATTTATTTAGAGCATACAACTAATTCAAACTTCAACTTTAACACATTTGGGACCTAGGTAGCATCTTCTCCTAACATGCTCTGGTTTTATGGAGGTTAATAACTTCTAATAGCACATAATTGTTAAACCTCTTTTACACTACTATTAAGTATGAGATTACAAGTCTGTAAGTGTGTTGTGTACACATGTGGGTCAGGTACAGAAGTGTGTTGTGCACATGTGTAACTAACGTGCACATGATTAAAAAGGTTAGTTTACAATTGAAAGGGAAAGTTGCTTTTAACTGACAAAGAAACTAACATGCACCTATAACAGTCTGTACATGCTAACCTACACCTGACATACACATGTGCATAGCACACCCCTGTACCTGACCCACATGTGTGCACATCACACTTACAGACTTGTAATCTCATACTTAATAGTAATGTAAGAGAGGTGTAACAATTATGTGCTATTAACTTCATCTTACCATCACAACATGGACCTATGCACGATTTTGATATCAATCCAACAAATACAAAACACCACAATAGTTAAATTTGGAAGCATAAGGTTGATATTGATCCCTTTTTACTATTTATCTAAGAAATAAAAACCCCTTACAATTGGTAACGGTGCATTTGTTACCTTCTCATGGATAATCGCGAACAATATGATCTGATACTCCACAAAGACTATTTATGGTTGATGAATATGAGCTTGAAATCTCTTTTTTTTTTTTAGAATGTGTATGGACAATTGGTGTGTCCAGTTTGTTGGATATGAAGTCAGTATATTGGTAAATACTTAAAACTAGCCATTTTGATGCAATCACATACGGTCGACAAAAATTAAGATATCGTATTGTCAATTTAGGGCATAATATTAGTCCAAAAAACTATACGTTTGGAGGTGTGTTAATATTATTTGGAAAAAAATTCTCCAAGAATCTCCAATTACGATTATAACCATATACCGATTTTATCAAATTTCTTCTGCAACACCCAGAATTTTGGACCTGGATTTTTACTTAAAATCCAACTACAAAACCTGAAACGTCACATATACTTAGGAGTTCAAGCCTGATTTATTCAATCCAAGTCCATTGGTTGAAAACCATTAATGCCTTTCATTATTGAAATTCTGAGTAAACAACTTAAACTAACTCAATATTAATGAAACCTCAATAATTACCAGGCATAATACTAATAACAATCAATTATAGAAAATTCATGAGTAACTCGAATTTTGAGTATAAGACCAGATGTTGTAATTTAATTAAAGATGTTGCACCGCAACATGGCTTCCTACGTACGCAAAAGGATCAAGAACGATTGTAGTTCATCAAACAATGTTCAAATAAAAAAATATTATTCTAAACAAAACCAAAACTATCAAAATTACCCTTACCTGGGAAGCTTGTTCAAATCATTAAAACACCGCTCGACATCTGCGAGTCTGCTAACACCTTGAGAAAATGCCACACGGTCCCTGGGAGCATGTTTAACCAAAAAAAAAAATCGCTCGCCCAAAATAATTTGTATCCCGCTAAATAGGTCTTTAGGGATCGTTGTCCATGATAGCAATAGTAATAATATAAACAACTTTAGGGATCACTTTTCATAGATCGTAACCCAATAATCATAATCAAATAAATTTTAGGTAACACTACTCATAAACTGCAACCCAATAATCATAATATAATCAACTTTAAAGATCGATATCCATAGACTGTAGCCAAATAATTATAATCATAATCAAATCAATTTTACGGATCGCTATCCATAGACCGCAGACCGATAATCATAATCAAATCAACTTTACAGATCGTTCCCATAGACCTCAGTCCAATAAAAAAAATCAAATAACCTTTAGAGATCGTTGTCCATACACTGCAGCCCAATAATCATAATCAAATCAATGATCTAGAAAACAAACCATCAACTCTCGAACCTGAGGTTTTTAACGGCGTCTGTTCTTCGCATCTTTCAATAATGAAAAATGAGTTAGTTTCTCATGTCAACAATACGTTGTTACTACCAAACTATCATTACTTAATATGAGTACAAGTGTACAACTTTCGTCAATTGCCAAATGTCGGTATAAGCAGTACCAAGATTAGTTATCATTGTGTACTTAATTTATTTACATTTTTCTTTGAACTATATATTTAACAAGGGAAATATGAACATAGATCCTTATGTCGATCATATAAATCAACTTACATAAAAAAAAGAGAATTTTTTGTATTTGGGTCGTAGGTTTGGTATAGTAGAGTGTTTGGGTCGTTAATTTGTCCAATAGTGTGTTTGGGTCGTAAGACCGTCAGTCAACACGGTCAAACTAACCGGCCGTTAGTCCCAAAAATTACAAGTTTGCCATTCCGTTAGACAACCCTACTCCAGCCGATTTTACGTCAAAAAATCGTCAAAAAATCGGCAAAAAATCGACAAAAAATCGGAAAATTCCAAAACTCTCTGTAGCCTTTTGTAAAATCAAAAAATCGGCGATTTTTTGAATTTTCCGATTAATTGCCGATTAATCGCCGATTATTCGGAAAAATCGTCAATTCCTCTCTGTTGCCTTTTCTATATTACGGGATTTTGGGTTTTTTTTTAACTTGCTTCAAATTTGTGATTTCCTCCCTGCAAAAAAAAAAGAAAAAAACGAAAAAGCAACGATCAATCACGGGTTTGTGGGTATTAATCGATTATCAACATTGTAGATTAAGCGAATGATGAACAACAGTGTATCTAGGTAAGTAATTTTGATAATTTTATGTTTGGTTTTTAAGGTTTTAACAATGGGTAGTAGAGTTTTTAAAGCCATACTTTGATCTTGCTTCTATGGTTGTGATTGATTTGTGTTTTGAATGAAATCATTTTTTTGTAAACACTGAAGATTAAGCCAATGATGAACAACAGTGTATCTAGGTAAGTAATTTTGATAATTTTATGATTGGTTTTTAGGGTTTTAACAATGGGTAGTAGAGTTTTTAAAGCCATACTTTGATCTTGTTTCTATGATTGTGATTGATTTGTGTTTTGAATGAAATCATTTGTTTGTAAATAGGTTGGTGAATGATGGGTGTAGTTCTGAAGATGAAGACTACATTCCAAGAGTAAGGAACCTTAATATAGAGAATTGTGATGAAGAAAGCTCATATTACACAGGAAGTGAGAGTGATGAAGGGGATGATGTACCTACTGATGCTGACAATGAAGTGGATAACATTAATCATCAACTAGTTTTGTATAGTGATGAAGCTGAGGTTTGTAGACATGAAGAAATTGATCATGGTGAGTTCATTAAAAACACCCAAAATCTGTATGAAAATGAAGATAAGGATGATGAGTTTAGTGTTGTAAAATCTCCCACAGATCAGTTATATATTGGCATGGAATGGCCAACATTTATTCACTGTAGGAAGTACTTGAGAGAGTTAGCAATTAAGAGGCATTTTAGTATTAAAAAGATAATGAATACTGAAAAAAGGCAAGAATGGAGATGTGCAGCAGAAGGATGTACTTGGAGAGTTAACTGTTATCCAACCTTTGATAAGATCACATTTAGGTACAAATCTGGAGAGTTGAAACATAAATGTAAACCTAAAGGTGTGTGCTCTTTTTTCATGTCTCCTTATTTTGTGTCTCATTATGTTGTGCTTATTAAAATCTTGATGTTTGTTGTTTGTATACAGGTTTGAAAAATCTTATACAACTACAGAATATATACAACTACAGGTATTAGGCCAACTAATGGAGGAGTACCTAGAGGTGGAATTCCACCTATGGCTGCCATTACAATTGGTAGAGGGAGACCTGGTGCTATTGCAAGAGGTAGAGGTGGTGCAGCTGGTACTACAAGTGCAGCTGTAAGAGAAAGAGGGGGTGGTGTTGCAAGGGGAAGAGGAAGAGGTACTCATAGTGCTACTGCATCTCAATCATCTCAGGCATCATCTCAGGCATCTACAATCACACAACAGCCTACTACATCAACAAGGCCTGCTTCCCTTTTGGGGCACAATCAAGACCAACCACAGCTAAAGAAAACCAACAATTCTACTTTTGGGGTTAAATGATATTAGGTATGTTACTTTTGTTATTTGCTATCTACTTATCTCAATTAAGCTTTAAACTACTGCAATTAAACTCTCCTAGCAGTTTTTAACTTTGTTGCTTGTCTTGTCAAACCAAATACTCTACTCTACAATTGTATAACTTGTTTAAATCCTTAAAAATCTTATTTTGTTGTGATGCCAATGTGTTTTTTGTTAAGTTTTCTTGTTATGGTGGTGAATGCAATGGTTCTAGTAAATATTGAACACAAATTTGTTAAAAGTTAAAAAAAAACCAAAATACCGTAATATAGAAAAGGCAACAGAGAGGAATTGACGATTTTTCCAATTAATCGGCGATTAATCGGAAAATTTAAAAAATCGCCGATTTTTTTATTTTACAAAAGGCTACAGAGAGTTTTTGGAATTTGCCGATTTTTTGCCGATTAATTGCCGATTTTTGACGTAAAATCGGCTGGAGTAGGGTTGTTTAAAGGAATGACAAACTTGTAATTTTTGGGAATAACAGCCGGTTAGTTTGACCGTGTTGACTGACGGTCTTACGACCCAAACACACCATTGGACAAATTTACGACCCAAACACTCTACTATACCAAAACCTACGACCCAAACACAAAATTTCTCTAAAAAAAAACAATGACGAAGTTAACTCCAGACGTTGTAACACATAAACTAACTGCTTCAAAAGAAGAGCAATATTCCACTATTCTAATCATTTTGAAATTCTTACATCATATAGTTATCAAAGTACATGTATTTTAGGGTAAAAATAAATATACTGCAAAAGATTGCTTTCAGGTAGGCTCGAGAGATCAAGCTTAAACATGACGAGCATAAATCAAGAAATGGTTATTTACGTTCTGCTTGAATCATAAAAGTGGAAAAGATTGGGTAGGTCTTATGGGAGGGAAGCAAAGAAGGTTGAGAAATCTCAGTGTGATGAGTAATTATAGCGTGTAAAGAATAATGAATTATCTCTGGGATGAATCGCTAATTCTGTATATCTTCAATTTGAATTTCTCTTGTTCTTTATGTCTTTTATAGTTCTGATAAGACACACTGATTTCTCGTAAGTGGTGGAAGTTACAGAAGAAGTGGAGGACTAACGATTGTGGAGATTGTAGTGGATTCATGTCCAAAAAGTAAAGAAGACTTGTACGACCACTCGTGTTCCCAAATGTCTTGTAACTGTCCCACTACTTGTTACCTTCTTGTTCGTGGATGTGTTGTCACAACGCACGATAGTCGTAGACCGTCAGACCAATATCCCAATGAGAATCCCCCATGTGTGGTATTTGATATCTCGTAGAATGATAGTGGATTCGTGGACTACTATTGTTTTGATTAGGTCAAGTCAAGTCAGATGACTTGCTAAGTCAGTGAGGCAAGTTGCGAAACTCACTGAATTGGTAATTAGACTGATCAGTGTCGAGTCTGGTAAATTTAGTGATTATATACAATCTTAGGAGTAACATGGTTGTTTTAATAGCCAGAAGTCATCTTAGAAGTAGCAAGGAATAATTCTGAAAGCGTTTAAAGCCGATATTACGAGTAGCTTCCTTAGCAAGAAGGCTTATTAGATAATCATATAAGGCTAGCATTGGTATTAGGCCACCACTGAAAAAGAATGACACATTTCTAAGGGAAGCAACTAGCAAGGATAGCGCAAATGGAGATGTGCTAGCTCCTTACCGCAAAAGCTAATGTGCTAGCGTTTTGAGAAAAAGGATAATATGCTAGCATAAATTTGAAGGCAAAGCCAATATACTAGCGTTTTAGAGGAAAAGCCAATACACTATCTTTTAGCAAGGAGGCTATCATTTTAGCTGCAAAAGCTAAGAAGCTGCTAAGCCAGGGGAGCTAGCGTTCTTGCACTAAGGCCATCTACTAGGTCAAGAGAGTTAGCGCCAATGCGCTAATTTAATCAAGGAAGTATAGTGCTAATGCGCCAATTTAAAGAAGCTAGCGCTTCTAGCGCTAAGTCAAGGAAGCTAGTGCTTCTGCGTTGTTGGGCTAGGACGCTGCCATTCCTAGGTAGCTAGCGCCAATACCCTAGGGAGCTAGTGCCACATTCAAGGAGGTTAGCACCAAATAGTCAAGGAAGCTAGTGCCAAAAGTCAAGGAAGCTAGTGCTAGTCAAGGAAGTTAGCGCTTTGACGATAAGGCTAGGACGCTTGCTAGGACGAGGAAGCTAGCTCCAATACGCTGTTGGCTGGGACGTTTGCTAGGTCGAGGACACTAGCACTAATGCGCTTGCTATCCAATGAGGCTAGCATCCAATACGTTTGCTAGACAAGAGGCCAGTGTCCAATATGCTTAGGCTGGGACGCTTCTTGGCCGAAGAAGCTAGAGCCTTTAACGCTAGGGCTAGGATGCTACCAGCCAAAGAAGCTAGCGATTTTAGCGCTAGGGAAAGGATCTAGTGCCAATGCTCTGCTAATCCAGGAGGCTAGTGCTATCCTGGTGCTAATACGAGAAAAGGCTAGGGTTAGCCTAGCTCAGAGGCACAATGCGTCTTTGGAAGCATTGCTCTTTGTTTGTGGCACGTCCAGGAGGAATGACACATAATTCATGGCTTGTCCTTGAAAAAAGTGCTAAAGTGACATACTTTAAGCTCAGGACAACAATTGGTGATGTGTTCTTTGCGAACAAGGCATTAAGCTAAAATGTATTTTGGGGACTAAGCATTAGCTACTCCCAAATTTGATAGATGTTATTGGAACATCGATGCGCATTCGAGACAAGTTCAAGGAATTCAACTGTGGAATTTATGCGACTTGAGACTAATTCGACATGATATAAATATTGTAAATATTGAGGATGCTACAAGGCCAGTTTAGAATGCTTGTAGTTGTTTGCAGAGACTGTATTCTTAATTCGCTTGCGAAATATATAAGTAGAGATACAATATTTCGTGTTTTGTTATAGAGCTAAGAATATGTGCTTATTTATACGCATATCCTTTTATGTTCCTGCTGCTAGACAGATGATAAATTTTATAATTCTAACCCTTGTCAAAAACTCACCATCTATACTAAGATAACACATTAAAATTTTAGTTAAAGCTAACAGCTAGAATAAAATATATCAACTCCACACTATCATGGTAAAACTTGTCATATTATGTCAAGTCACTAAAACATCCGTATTTCTTTCTATATAACATGAAACTTAGAAATTTTAGATGCATTGTAAAGTTAAAAGGCAAGTCTACGACTTCCGTTTCATTTCCACTTCAATTTGGAGTCATTAAAGCCACCAAAAACAGTAAAAACTGTAAGACAATATTTTTGTCATAAAATCAAGAAAATTGTTCGAAGTTGAAAATTCTTTTTAACTGTGAAATAACAGTGCATTTCTCTAAACTTTTTACACAATAAACATTTTTATATTAGTAAATTACGGAAATAAATGGATCTACGACTCAGTTTAATCTGTCAAGGTGTAAATATTTGAAACTCGAATGTACAAAATTACCATGAAGAAAACGAGTTTTGTAATTATTTCTCTTACCTCAATACCAATGTTTATGTAAAACTATCTGCCAATTAGAATTGCTTCTATTATATTTCCTATATTTCTATAAAAGTGTTACTATCATCTTTTCATTTTAGCCTAAAAATAGGTCAAATTAAAAAAGTGATAGTAACACTTTTCTAGAAACGGAGGGAGTATATTTTAAGAACTAGTTGAGGGTGGAGAAAATCTGCTCCCTAATTTTTTTTTAAATTTTCTCCCCTTAAATTTTAAAGCATTGATCACGAAGAAAGCCGAAAAATGATGATATGGTTAAGGTTCTCTTTTTTTCTTTCGTTTTATTTTCTTTCTTTCACTTTCAATAACCCTGGTGTGCCTCTAAAATATGGTGACTAACTAATGAGAAAATAGCGTCTTGGGTAGGAAATTCATCCAAGATCCTAATGTATCTGTAATGGGCCTAAAAATGAATTCATG
>JAJJMC010009453.1:3093517-3117247 GCA_023531435.1 Papaver californicum | reverse complement strand
TTAATATTTTGGTTACCTTTCATCCTCAATGGGCCTAATAGACTTTCCTTTTGCAAGTTAGATTGGAATTCTTATACGCACATCCAAGTCATTTTTGTTTAATCAATTTGGCCATTCAGTTTGCAAAGTCGAGAATTTTACAAAGCATCAAGAAACCCCTATAGCAAAATGAATTTACATAATTATCTCGTTACAAGAATTAAAAAAATACTCAAGGAATAAAAAAGACATAATTAACTTTAAATTTGGATACAGATATTATATTATATATTTAAAATATGGTTAGAATCGGCGATTATGATAAAAACCATATGCCGATTGTACCTTGTGTAGTTTGACAAGTTTATATGTCTAACATGTGGCTAGAATCAACTTTAAAATTAATAAATATATGTTGATTGTATATTGTGTAATTTGACAAGTTTCTTTTTTCTAGTGGTTAACATTGGCTTTAAATTAATAAACTTATGTCGATTTTTACCCGATGTAATTTTATAAGTTTATTCTTTCTAAAATGTGGTTAGAATCTGCTTTCAAATAATAAACATGTATCGATTTTACCTTGTGTCATTTTACAAGTTTGGTCTGTCTAAAATGTGGCTAGAATATGCTTTAAAATAATAAACATATATCGATTAGACCTTTGTATAATTTGAAAAAAACTTTTACCTAATACATGGTTAGAATAGACGATTATGATAATAAACGTATACTGATTCTGGGAACATTTATCAATAAAATCTAGCCGTTGAGGGTTACCCTATATAAGATAAACCAATCCCAAACCTCAAACTGCCCTAATCAGTTTAGATCCATTGATTTTTCTTCTTCATTTACTAGTCAAAAAGATAACATTCACTCTAGAAGATGATATATTTATTGCTAAGGCGTTCAATCCGACTTACTTAGAACGACCTAGCGAATATTATTTATTATTTTAAAAGAGAGTAAAAGAATATTTAAAAAAGTTAGACGAGAATCTTAAACGCCGAAAATGTTTTCACTTAGCTTGATAGATTTGTTGAAATCAAACTAATGATATGAGAGTACATTAGATTACGGAGATTGGTTGACCATCGTCATCACGGAGTGAGTCGTGAAGAAAAGGTGAGTATTTCGACTGGTATAGCCATAATACTACTAACCACTAGATTCATTATGGTTTTGCATTCTAACTAATCAGATATCGTTGTTTCAGAAAATTCACATTCTTACTCTATGGGAAACGCGAGATTGTGAACCGCTCCAACACAAGGTGTGTTATGACTAGATTAAAACATTTGCTACAAGGTTCTTTGAAGATATATTCTTATATCTTCAATACTACGCATACTAATTGATGTGCCCATTATCGTTCTTATGATGATATCTATCTTCCGATTTGACCTTGTGTAATTTAACAAGTTTTTCTGTTTACAAATGTGCCTAGAATCGCACTTATAATAATATAATATGTCGATTTTACCTGTGTAATTTGATAAGTTTCTTTTGTCTACTAATGCTCCTAAATCGATTATTAATATAACACACGTATGTTGATTCTGTGCTTTTTTCTATACAACTTTTGCAGTGTTTCAGAATCAACATAATAGACTCAATGAACAGTGGATTATCTAGAAATAATCGTCAGGAATCAACTATTAAGGCGGTTTTATTCTGCCGGTTTTACCCTTTGTATACTTGATTGTATGTTGAAACATAACGAATGAAACGTTAAACTTCAAGCTTTCTTATGGGGCGAATTTGATATAAAAATGTTAGGTTTAACCGTAAAGACGGTTATAGTTCTATGGGATTCATTATTTCGGTCCAATTGGTTTTATGCACTCTTTTTAGGTTTTTCTTGCTCCCTTTTGTTTTCATTGGGTTGAGGTACCCCCTTAAATACCTTTTCTTTTCAATGAATTTCTTCTTTGTCCGATAAAAAAAAAACTTAGAGAAGAATATAAAGTAACTACAATATCCATTTCATTACTGAAGCAACGGACATTTAAGGTCTATATGAGCGGTTACGGTAAAATATCTCGCTCAAAACCCCCATCACATTTAATTTCTCTTCAATTGAGTTTTTGATGGTTAATTGCTTTTTTCGTCCCGACCAAATCATTCTAACGCTTCATGTTGGGCTCATACAATTTCATCCAATCGTTGGAGTGATTGATCGTGAACTCTAGTCAATTCGAATATGGACAGGACAATTTTCAGGTAACTTGAGACCGATATAGTAGTTATTATCCACGAACGCCATAATTACAGTTCTACGCTAATGTTGTTCAACACAAAACATTTTTTTGGGAGTGTTAGTATCAAAAAGTTGCTCTAACACGTGGCAGCAATGTCAGCGGAGCACAGTATCCCGATACATCAGTCTGAAGCACAGTCAAAATGCCCACTACTCAAAGATCGGAACACAATCAAGATGTCTCGCTACTCAAAGTACGAATCACAAGATCGGAACGTACTTAAAGTGCGGAGCACAAGATGTCCCGATGCATGGATCGAAATGCTGTTGGATCGTACCAAGGTTCGAAGCAGGGATCGTACTAAGGTCTGAAGCATGAATCATACCAAGGACCGAAACATGGATCACAATTTGATCTGAAAGCATCGATCGCACCAATCCCGCAAGCCAGGACTGCAAGCCAAGTCCGCAATTCATTTCCCGCAAGCCAATCAGACCAACCCAGACCGTTTAAGGGAAAGCTGGATAAGAAGATAAAGTGGACAGGTGGCTGCACAAAAAGATGCCACATCATTAGAAGATGCCACCTCACCAAAAACATGGGATCGGTTCCTTTAAAGGAAAAAAGAAGAGAAGGGAGAGGGGCAGCTTCTTCTCCAACGAAAAACCCTGAAAAACCAGAACTCCAATGGAGTTTCTGGATATGTAATCACAATTCTTAATCAATAAAACCTTCAAATGATTTGTGTTCAATGTTGCTTCTTTAATTTTGGTTGTTTTGGGTTGATTCGATTTTCTGCCCAAACAATTTGGTGTTAGAAACATGGATTGAAGAAAGGATTTATCCTAGCTGATGTTGATTAACAGAAGAAGTTATTAATTTGAGAAGAAATCAAAAAGTGAGGGATTCGGTTCATGGGTTTTCTAGTACTGCTGCTCCTACAACTACTCCAGTTGAGTTGAAGAGTTTAGGGGTCGTGGTTGAATTAAATTTTTAGACCTAATTTAATGAAGAATTCAAAAGCCACAGATTCAATTTCTTCACTGATGACAGCTTATCCTTCTTTCCCCTATTATTCATCTGTAAAATCAAAACAGAAGACTTAAAGAACTAGGGATTTAGTTTTTTCTCACTGTGAAGAGAAGCCTTAATTTTTTTTATCTCTCATCATTTTCTACTGTTCCTCCATTTTCTCTCTTTCACCGAGCCTAAGAAGAAGCTTTCCTTCTCTTCTTCCTCACCTGAATACTGATACAAGAAAGGACTTGGGGGAAAGTTGGGGATGAAACTCAAATGAATATGCATGCTCGTATCAGCAAATGGGATCGTAATATCACATTAAATGCACACTATGAACAGGTTATATGTTCTAATTTCATTCTCAATTTCAATCTCTATGTTCACAATAAAATTAGGGCTCTTGTTAAATTAGGATTTTTAACGAATGAAGTGTTTAAACTTCAATTCAGAGTATATGAAAGCTTGGGTTAGTTATAATTTGTGTAAATTTTATGTTTACAGTTCAATTTTGGGAAATGAGTAAATTAGGGTTCATGATTGAGATGTGGTAGATCTCCTGATCCTCTATTCTAATTGAAAACCCAACTTTAGATTAATCATCAGTGCATCTTAATCTTTATTACCCATCTAATATTTTGAGTTGGATATACTTTCAATTGGTGAATCTATGGATTTATGGGTGAACTGTTTTGTTCATCAATTTCATGTTTATGGATCCAATTTCATGTTTATGGATCCATGGGTGAATTGTTTTATAAACATACTGATTTGCTATGATAATGGTTTGATTGTAGAAATTCATCACATTTCAAATCTTGTTTGAAAATCTTGTATGCCTTGTATGCTATATAATCTCAGTTCTTGTTTTACAGATATCCATCGATCCAACCGTTGGATTTTTCTGAAATTTTATTATGTTGTTACTTGTTAAGTAATGGAGGTACGCTCCAAATTTCATTATGATCAGGTTAGGAGAAGTAGTGAAAATTGTTGCAATATAGAGAACTATTCCTGTAGGATGTGACTGAGTTGTTGAGTTTAAACGAAGTACTTATACTACATGCATGTCTCTCATTTTTGGATATGATAAACCCATTTCTGTTATGAGTAATGAGTAAAAATTTCAAAAAAAATGGATCATGATAAGCACTTTAAATAGAGGACTTTATACAATTGTGTCTGCCTGAATTCAACAATTTTGGGGCATATGATGTCAGTCATATCTCATAATCTAACCGTCACTTTTAGTTCAAATTTTTATAACATGATGCTTTCATTGAGAGTAAAAGGATGTTTACTGTACTTTATCCTGTTTGGATGTTTACTGGAGCTTCCATTAATTCTTAAATGATTGGTATAGCTCTAATCAAATGATTGCATCTAGTCGTTCCTGTAATTTCAATGAGGAAATAAGTTTTCAATATATGATGAAGTTTCTTCTTATTCTTCTAATGTTAGTCAAGCTCAAAGATGTTTTAGGTAAAGAGTACAGATTCTAGTTCAAATAATTTTGAGCAGAACCCAATAAGCAAGATGAATTTGGGGTGTTTGAGAGTATGTCTGAACGACTCCAACTTCTCGACTCCAAGTTCAGCTGCAACCAGTTCAGCACCAATGTCTGCAGTCGTTCCATCCATGGTTCATTAGCTGCTTACCAAAAGTCAGAAGAGGGTTTTTGAAGTCACAGCATAAGAGCATATCAACTGCGTTGGAGACTTCTTTTCTTGCTGATGAAGTGGGTATGATGATTCATTGGGCCTGGCTTCGCAACGGATTTTTTATAATCAAGATTCATGAAGAGTACTTAAGGGTTATCTGTTGAAGAGGAGGAACATCTTTAAGATTTGGAACAGAAAAATCTCCAGCAGCAGTTGAATGTTGAATATTTGCCGAACAAACTCGCCAATCTCAAGAAGATGAGAGACTTGTTCAGAATATTTTGAAGAAGTACATATCATGGCGCAAATTTCTTCAACAGTTTTACTTTGTGATGCTGTTGCACTTGATTTCTTCAAATCGGAATGAAAACAACACGTACTCAATTGGTTCCAGCATATAAATGCTTACTGTCAAGTTCAAGCAACGAGATGATTTCAACGAGAGAGATACTTTGTGCACCAACACAGCCATGAATCCGCCCCCAAACTCCTGTACCTTCGTTGTGGTATTCGATGGAAGTGTAAAATATTCACGCAAATGATCCATTTGAAGCAAAGAGCCCATTCAATGCACCTGCAATTCGCTTTCTCAGCAAGCTAAGTATCAATTATGTATCAATTATTAAAAGTTTTCAATCATTAGAATCACATCATGATACCTAGTTGTTTTCCTACACTAGTTGTTTCAATACTTGGGCTATGTTAAGACTGAATAACGTTTAAGTTAATTTGAATCAAATAACTGGCATGTCTGATCTTAAATGGTGCAGTGTTTGCCTAAGTTTATTCATGCTAGTTGGTAATAAACCCCTTTCTAGAATCAGAACCTGTATGTATTGATTATTTGACTGTGATTCCAAAATAATTTGCACTTAGCCCATTTTCTATCTTCAGTTTAATCCAATTAAGCTTTGAAGCATGTTTTGAATTTTTAAAGCTTGCCTTTCTTGATTGGTGGTTTAGGTAAACATTAGAAGTTAAGAGAGTTCTGATCTCTTATGCCATATGTGATATTTTTTTACTGCCATAGAATGGGTAAACTGTGGCATGAACTTGATGTGTTTTTATCATCGAATGAATATATGAATTGCAGGGAAGGATTGAAAAGAGTAGCCTGATTTAGGCTGGAAAATAACTAAAAACAGACCAGACTCTGCTGGATTTTCTTTCCAGTGAGTCGGCTCACTGAGTTTGATCTAACTCAGTTGAACAAGACCAATTAGACCGAGTCAGATTGGTTGACTCGGCTAACCCATCTTTCCTTCTTAACCTTTTGACTGTTAATTGACTCAGATCCTTTTGCCTCTGATTTTACAGAAAAAATAATAATAATAATAATAAATAATAATAAATAAATAAATAAATAAATAAATAAAATAAAAAATAAAAAATAATAAAAAGTAAAATAAATACATAATAATTATAATAAATTAAATTAAATTAAATTGCTATAGCTAGATAATTATTATCACAACTTCAATAGGTAAGAAAAGACATTTACCGATCCATAAACATTTCTAAAAGATAAATATACATTATCTTTTTAAATTTTCGATTATAATGACTATAATGTTAATTGCATATTTTAAGTAGCAACTTAAATAATTCTTAATTGTCATCATTAAATCATTCAATCATTCAATAATGACATACCTTAATTATTTAAGAAACATGAGTTAAATTAATTCATAAGTAGAATAACTATATAATGAGTTAGATGATGAAAATTTCTTAATAGGCATTCATCGATTATATTGTACTCGATTATTACAAACTGTCATACGATATGAATTGATCAAATGATTTCAATAGTATCTGAAGCGCATGTGTGATAAGCACTTAATTGATACATTTTTACCATTTAATCTATATTTGTTAGCACTCGAATTTATATTAATAATATCTTTTTATTGTTTTATTAGATGGTTCGCATATATCCCGATATTACAATTAATTTGGTTAAATGGACTCATTATTGGCGTCACTTTTTGATATTTCAAGAACTCACAAAACAATTAGTGAAGTTGAAGAGGGCTCTAATATTTTAGCCAACAGAGCACGTTTAATAACAGGTGCTAGCTCTGTTCGGCCAACCAGAATTAAAGAGAAAAGGGGCTGCACAGCCTAAAGAAATGAGGCAGATAAGGCATTAGCTGTCAAGGCTGCTAGTACTGCACGGTAGACAGTCACAAGAGAAGATGAACATTCATAAGAGAAGTCTAGTTGGCGGACAGTGTGGTGTCTAGCATGAGATGAAGTGTGCAGGTAGGTGAAGGCTAGCATAGTGATTCCACCACTGATGCGGTAAACAGAGAAGAGTAGCACGTGAAGGCTAAGAAATGGTGGCAGGTTGCATTGAAAGAAATAGGAAGAAGAGATCACGTGAACTAGGTCTTATAATGTGAAAGAGACATGACATGAGGTAGTAGGCTTTGCTTTTGAGTTTAATAAAGAAAGTTGACCAAGTACAAATACAATATATAGGCCTAGTTAGATGATGTGATTGGGTGATAAGAAAAAAATGAGTTGGCTGTTGGCTAATGAAGAAGAAAGGTAACGTGATTGAAGAGTAGGAGATGTGGGGTCCACGTGAGTATAAAAGGCTACTTCTTCTAGGTTTCCTGGAGTCTTGGTTTTGGGGGAGATTTTTGGAGAATTTTCTCCTGGACAGATTCTTTTCGGTGGAGAGGTTTTCTCTTGAAAACCTAAACCTAGTAAGATAAAAGAAAGGGAAAGAAGAAACAAATAGGACGGCGGGTACAGAGTTTTTGGGGAGTTCCTGGAGTTTCTGCTGTGGACGCAAAGAAGAGTACTTCTGTACACTTTTCAGAAGACGGAGAAGACGACAATATTTCCGAAACCTGGTTTAATCCTTTCTACTATTATCTTTAATTATTTTATGGGTTTTAAGAAACCCATCTCCATGTTCTAATTAATTTGTAGCTAGGGTTTAATGTTGAAATCACTTACAGTTTTAGATCAATTGAATTAAATATTTGATACAGACCATTATGATTTAAATAGATTAAATTCATGACTTTAAACTATTGTATTGTCGTTTATGGTGCATGCTTGGCCTATGGTTTTGATGTTCCATGTTTCTGGTATACAGTTGTTATTCTAAAAATATATTTGTCTACTTATTTGATATTCCATGCTTAGATTAAATCTTTTGATGGGGTATACTTAGAATAGCCAAGTATTATTTGTAGACCTTTAATTAGTTTCGGACAATTTTCTCGCTAGCGCAATTTTATGGTGTATGCTTGAGACTAGGGCTTTTTGATGCATCATGTTTAGGGCGTCCCAGCGATATTTACGACTCTAAATATTCATGAATTAAATAGTGGTGGATACTGAAAAACCCTGGTTACCGACTCTCTCTACTCGGTCACATTTTATTAGTTTAGTTAATTTTATTAATTTATTCGTAATTCTAAAAATCACAAAAATATTCTTCTTGGTTAGTTTATTAGAGATATTAATTGCAGTATTTCCCCGCTCTCTGTGGGTTCGACCCGTACTTGCCGTTGTCTACTAGTTAGACGCCGTGCGATTGCGGTTATTTTATTGGGTAATCCCAAATCACATCAATTTTTAGCGCCGCTGCCGGGGAGCGGTTGTGGAATTAGTATTTTTGATTTTCTAATCGTAGTTTAGGTTTTTATTTTATTTTATATATATTTTATTTTATTTTTAGGATTTTAGTAATTCGACTCGTTTTATGTTTTAGTATCTCTTTTCAGGTACTTTTTCGAGGATGATGAATCTTTCACCGGAAACATCTGAGGTGACGATGGGGGAATTATTTTATGGGCCAGGATATAAGGAAATTTGCGCTTATTATCGTCGTGTGTATGGAACTTGGCATCCACACCGTTCCGTCATACGCGATTATTCAACTAAGTCTACGGTAAGTCAACAATCACCTCAGTTTAGAACCAGAGAGTATAACTTGATGTTGTCTAGTTTTGAACAAAGAGTGAGAGATATGGAACGCCAGATATTATTTATTGATGATGATCAGTCTTGTATTGACCATATGTTCCATACAGACTACGTAGATGACTATGTGGATGAGGAGTATTATAACCAGAGACTGTCTAGTTTGGAACAGAGATTGAGAGTTCTAGAACGCCACCAGAAATATTTGGTGATGATGATCAATTTTGTAGTGATTCTCAGTTCCAAACAGAACATACAGATGACCATGTGGATGATTTTGTAGATGATTTGCCTAATTCTATTGATGAATCTATCTCACAAAATTATTCACCCGACTTAGAGGTTGTTTCTAGACCCCTAGACTTCCAAAAGTTGCCTAATTTAGGGTTAGAGTTGTGTGCTTCTCAAGTTTTGTTGGATTACTTTGCATCCAAATATCCAGAGGACTTGCCTATTCCTGACATTGAGCATGAACCAATTGATATTTCCCCAATCGCAAATGTATCCCCTTATTATGTTCTTTACGCACTTCCCAGTGTAGTAAAAACTAGGTTTGGGGGTAATCACTTCTTTTTGATAGTTTCAGTGTCACCGTGTCAAAATAATATAATTGTGAAACTGTCATTTGTATATATTGTATTTTGGGTTGATCCCCAAATTTTCAGGTTATTAGTGTATGGGGATTCTTTCTGTACATATCCAGTAGGTAGATTTTTAGTTTCTTGTTTTTATTTTCTTTTAGGCTTTTTGTTTATTTTTATTTTTATTTTTAGTGTTCTTTGTTATTACTATCGTTTGATGTGTGTGACAGAGAATACTGCTTTTCTTGCGTCAATCAGGTGAGACGTTCCAATTCCTTCTCTTTAATTTACATTTGTTTCTCTTATTTATATTTATTGCGTACCATTTTAGGTTGCACGGTTTGAAACATTGAGGACAATGTTAAATTTAGGTTTGGAGGTAGAGTTTCCAAAAATTGACGCCAATAAAGAAACTCCGAAATTTAGAAACTTGTGATTTATTCAGGATGACACTAACCATTCTAGGTAGATGGAAACATAACTCTTTTCTATAGGAATTGGTGTACCCAGCTAAATGGTCTATTCATATCTGAATGCACTCAGGTGTTAGAAATAACATGATAATCATTGAACAAGCATTTCTCGGAATCATCATAATCATATCACTTTCTATTTTTATTTTTGTAATTTTGTGTTTCTCTAAGTGATTTGGTGGGGCCCAGTATCAAATTGTTATCGCCGCCAGGATGAAATAGATTGTTGAGTTCAAGTTCATATTTAGTTCATACTAAAAAAAAAAAAAAAAAAAAAAATTGATATTGTGATAACAATACGTGTGTTTTTCCCCTGTCTCCGTCGCCTAAGCAAGCGTGGAATGCAGGATCCATGGGAACTATCATGTATTCAGCTAAAAAAATAAAATAAAATAAAAAAAATATTATGTATATAAATAATAATAATAGGATTCAACCTGGTACCGACCTTCAGACAGATATGGGTAACACCGTTCACCTTAGTCAACATATGCACCATTCATTATTTCTATTTTCATCTTCTAATCTATCCCTGTGTTTGAATTTAATGATTTCGATTAATATGAATGTTCAATGATTATTTGAGTAGAGTTGCATTTTTATATGAATTTTAGTACGCTGAGTGTAAACTCGTGTACAGTAATTGGATTCATACAGGGTAATGATTCTTATAGTCGCAGAATTTAGTATACCAACTAAATAGCTTGCTTAGTGTCTATCCTAAATCATTCACAGGTAGCTAAAATTTGGAGTAAGGTTTTGTGGGTAAACCTCTTGTAAACCCTCACGAGACTATAACTCGTCCGCTAAGGCCACTTAGGGGTTTAAAGGCTTATTACATATGCTAAATGTAGTCGCGATTCCTGCGAAAGTGAGTTAGGATTTTTATTTTTAATGTGGTATCATGCATCATGATAATTAATCTCATAATCATAAAAACCTATTGATTTAATATGATAAATTTTTAGTTCGGACAAATTCTAATTTGTTTGATTAGATTTAATAGTGATATTTAACTACAAGCATGAAAATCATTTTTAGCTTGTACCCATTTAATATTATGAAATGTTAAGACATTTTCATGAAGTGTGAAGATACCTATGAAGGACACTTCAGAGATGCGGCAGCTATGCAATAATGATGCACTGGGGGGCATGCTAAAAAGAAATCAAAGTTTTGGCTGTGAAATGAGCTAAATACTGCACGCCAATTAGGTATTTCATTCGATATTTCTTATACTTCTTGCGGCAGTCAAAACGCTCACACTGGAATTATCATTCAAAAATGGGTGTCTCTTTCAATTTATCATTAATATTTCTGGAAGGCAAGTACTTTTACAGTCATATACTTCTGATCTTTTAACAGAATAAAATTTCATTTGGATATTCCTCATGTCTTATTTAAAATATAATTCATATTTTATTTCTATATATGCTTCTCATGTATATAGAAGAATATGGGATGTATCTTAAATAAGAAATGAGAAATGAGAAATATCTGGATGATTTTCAAGTTTACTTCTCATCTACACAATACAAGCATTAGCTGGACAAGGATCTTGTTATCTTCAGAATATGCAAGGAGATATCTTACAACATTCATGTGCACAGTATTTAAACCTTTATTATCCATGAGTAGCAGTTTAGCTATAATGGCAAATACAGGTATATAAATTTTTACTTAATAATTTATTTGGTAAGAAGGTAAAAATATATATGAAATATCAAATGTTCCAGGAACATCATATTCTGGAGAGCGCTCAAATTATTCCAGGAAAATCATATTCTGGACAACGCTACGAGTGACGACTCGATTACTCCAGGAACATCTTATTCTGGATAGCGCTTCGATTGGCGACACAATCATATGTAAATATCCTTATAGAATTTCATTAACAACGAAATTCTAATAAAGAAGGAGTTCCTTACTAACGGTTATCATTTTTCAGAGTACGGGTCGGGACCAACCCTGTATCTGACCCCTGGCTCGGGTTTGTTTTGTATGTGTGGGATCTCGATCCATTGTACTCATGAAAAAATATGTTTAACCTAAACTCCGTGGAAGGAGGTGCTTCATCGCAAAAAATTCCAACCCAGGGTTCAAAGGAATCTTGCGGTAGAAAACTAACGATCAGTATATATATATAAAATTTTGTTTTGCAGGGACAAAAATATAACGAGGCCATGAAAATCACAAGTCTGAAATGCTGGCGTTGCACAAATATGAAGTGTTGTTGATCCGAAGCATGGATCGCACCAAGTTTCAGATAAAATTTGTGTGAAGTTATTTTCTTAAGAGTTTTTCTTCAAATAACTCTCAAGAAAAGGGGGCAAGTTGTTAGTATCAAAAAGTTGCTCTAACACGTGGCAGCAATGTCAGCGGAGCACAGTATCCCGATACATCAGTCTGAAGCACAGTCAAAATGCCCACTACTCAAAGATCGGAACACAATCAAGATGTCTCGCTACTCAAAGTACGAATCATAAGATCGGAACGTACTCAAAGTGCGGAGCACAAGATGTCCCGATGCATGGATCGAAATGTTGTTGGATCGTACCAAGGTTCGAAGCAGGGATCGTACTAAGGTCCGAAGCATGAATCGTACCAAGGACCGAAACATGGATCGCAATTTGATCTGAAAGCATCAATCGCACCAATCCCGTAAGCCAGGACTGCAAGCCAAGTCCGCAATTCATTTCCCGCAAGCCAATCAGACCAACCCAGACCGTTTAAGGGAAAGCTGGATAAGAAGATAAAGTGGACAGGTGGCTGCACAAGAATATGCCACATCATTAGAAGATGCCACCTCACCAAAAACATGGGATCGATTCCTTTAAAGGAAAAAAGAAGAGAAGGCAGAGGGGCAGCTTCTTCTCCAACGAAAAAACCCTGAAAAACCAGAACTCCAATGGAGTTTCTGGATATGTAATCACAATTCTTAATCAATAAAACCTTCAAATGATTTGTGTTCAATATTGCTTCTTTAATTTTGGTTGTTTTGGATTGATTCGATTTTCTGCCCAAACAGGGAGCAAATGTAAGACAACACTCAGGAAAGAAATAATGAACCATCCAATTCCATGTATCCGGCAAGGGATTCCCACAAACAGGCATTCGCAACCAATGAGTATGCTTAAATTGTGAAGTCTTCCCCTTTGGTCCTCGTACACACTTCAACTATTTAATCGAATTGTTCTTCTTTGTAGCCTTCTTTTGACATTTTTAGGTGAAATTCTTTGTCCAATTCTAGTCGGGATGCCATCTTCTTTCGTGCATATTGGCATTAGGTGAGATTTTCTCCATCCGCTTTACGTTGGTCACATATTTGTCCCATGGAAAAATGATAACCACAATTTCCATCATTTGGGATATCTTCAATAGAAATAAAGAACTCACAAATGATTTGAGGAAGTTGAGCCAAATAGCTTTCTTCTTTATCTAGTGTAGTATCTTGACTCACTTCCGGTGGAACAAAGTGATCTTTTAGCTCTTTTTCTCGTTTAGGTGCTTGACTTAATGCACATTCTTTTTTTTTTTGACCGATCCCTTTTCTTTTGAGCCGACGGCTCTCTTGATACTTTGCGACGGGCTCATATCCAGAAAAATCTCCTTTACAACTAGTTAACATTAGCCTTGTATTATTTTATATCATATATTTCTTTCTGTTGTGGTATTTGGTCTACCGTTTGGTGGTTGTTTCATCATTTCCTCTACCTTCACTATAAAGGGATGTGTGATTGGCCTCATGCTGTACAACAATATCTGTTTTTGTGCAACATTCATTCTGGTGTACAACTCGATTACTTTTCGGCCCATCTCGGTGTTGACAAACTCTTCATCGGAAGCTTGAGTAAGTTTTGGGACGAAATACAGTTGCCTCCAAAACGGATTGATATCCTCAATCGAATATACATCTTTGTAGTTGGAAATCTAATGATCGAATATACATCTTTGTAGTTGGAAATCTAATGACACCATGATAGGCCAATAATCGTCATTTTCGGATAATTACAAGCTTATCTCCGCCTCTTGTTCTTGTCCTTACTATATTGTACATCTTTCATCATGAATTTTATTCCCAGCGCCAAACACTATAATGAATACCTCGAAGCGTAGGTTAATCGGCATACAACGCCAACTTTTTCTCACTCGTATTCTTGATCGTCGTTTCAGTCTTATGGATATCATCCTTGAAATACTCATGGATCTTAAAATAAACTTGAACAATCCTACCTTAATTATTTCCAAGGTATTTTTTTAATCGTTCGTAGGACTCCTCTCTTTTATACTCGTTGATGTGGTCGTATGCACGTCAAATTATTTATTACTTTCTCACTATTTAAGATTTGTATGAAGCCGGTAAGAAAGGATCGTTCTCACATGGAGGTTTTGGTTTGTTATTTGACTTCAAGTATGTAAAACAAGGGGATTTTTCAAATTTATTTAATATACTAAGTTCAAAGATAAGAAATTGTAAAAAAAATCGATGAGATGAGAGAGTTGTTTAAGATTTCGTTTCCATTCATAAAGATGTTCTTGTACTAACTATTAGAATTTAAATTTTAATCTCGTATTATTAAAATTCCTAGAATACCTTGATCGTAATATCCCTTTGATTTTCTTAAGTCATCACACTTACATAAAACAGCACAATTGTGAATTCTACTTAGTGAACAACCTAAAATATAAAAGCACAATTAGGTTTAATCTAATAAGAGCGTTAAGATTTGTGAAATAGGCTAATCAATGCAATTGACATACCTGGGTAGATAATTTAACGAAGGTCATCATGATTTACATGTGAGTACAAGAAAGTATCACGACAATCCGTAATCACATGATGCTACTTGTATTCAAGGAATATCACTTTTGCGTATAATAAACCCTAAATTAGCTACAAATATGAACACAAATAGATCCAATTCCGGATTTGAAAAAATAGATATTCAATTATCCATGACGATTTTTATAGTGAATTATGAGCGATAATGTGTGAGACAAAATTATTATATTAATTTAAAGAATCGTGTATTATGAAATTCAACTATTCCCTAACCAACAATAAAATTAAATAATCATAAATTAGAGTTTACAAAATTGAATTGAAAAAGAAATACGAAACCCTAGATATCGAGAAATCTTTCCCGTACGAACCTACAAAAATAAGTAAAAGAGGTAAGAAGAAAACTAGTTAAAAGCTAGATATCCCCCTCTCTTGTTGAAGTTGCTTTTATATAGCTTTTCTTGATCCACCAATCCAAATTGGAATAGAACTCACTTTCCTTGTACAACTCAAATACCAAATATTCTATATTGAGTTTAAATTCTATTTAGGAAACCTTAACTTTTGACTGAAACTTGACCGAAAGCGTGACTCGTAGCTCCTATATCCCGCGGTCAACTCTTACATCCAACACGCTCAACCTTTATGATTCATTCAAACTTTATGGTTCACACTCGAATATCATAAATCCGGCATCCCGAACTAGTCGCACCGGCTCACCATTCTTGATGCATTTTCGCACAATTTCTGAAATATTGGAAACTGGTTTGGGCATTTTATCGAACATTTTTGCGTGCACAACTTTGAGTTTGGTTTGTTTTTCTAGCCTATCCATATCTCCTTCTCTGCAAATTCTAAACATTCAAACACAACTATTCATTATATATTCATTCATATCTCATAGCATACACTTGGACCTAGCCACTTCCCATCCTCACTGTTTTCTTGGAAACAATCAACATCCTGAAGTTAAACCAATTAAATCTCTATATTTCTCTGTTCTCGCTGCTAACACCAACAACCCATACATTCCATGGAACCGACTAACTTCAATCACAACATCAACATATTATTCATTCCTACTTCTGGGCAATTCCACTTTCTTCAATAATCAACAGCCACCAATTTTTCTCAATAATCGAACTACTCACTGATTCTCTCGATTCCACTTCAGAAGCATCTCCTTTCTCTGTTCATTCTTTCTCGAGCAATTCTTCTCGCTGACTTAAAAACCCAATCCAAATATCATCACAAATACAAGCCACCTGATCCATCTTTTTCTTCCATCGCAGCAACATTCGACTCAAGTCTCACCCTCTCTGCCGAGAAAATCACTTGTACCCACTTATTCTTCCTCCATCTTTTACATCAGAGGCACCTTCTCACTCTCAAGTATTTTGTGCTCAACTTCTCAATTAATCCATCTTCTATACACTCAACAGCAAACCATTATAGTTTGGGCCATCTTATTTTCTCTGTTTTGACTCGTATTTCTGCTGTCCAAAACTTTAATCTCAACTGAATTTCTTTCCCTGCAGTTTCCTGTTTTCGGCCACAAATTCTTCTCTCTCTCTCTTCTTAGTTTCTTCAAATATGTTCAAAACCCATTCTTAGGCGAAGAAGAAATTGGTCAGGTTCTGATTTTAGGTTATAATGTTTGAGAAGATGGCATCGAGCAGAAGACTAGGCGCTATACACCTGCCTTAAGTAGACACTTAAATATAAAGGTTGCCCCCCATCTAGGGCTGCACATCGGATGGGTCGGGTCGGGTTTGGCCTCACCCGCACCCACCCGCTATTTTGACGGATAATTATTTTTTCACCCGTATTCAACCCGCCATAAAACGGGTCGGGTCGGGTCTGACCCGACTTTACGGCGGGTCGGCTGCGGGTGACCCGCTGTCACCCGCCCAGACTAAAAATGTTCTGTTCCTGTCCTGTCCCTGTCCTTGTCCCAGTTCCTATCCTGTTTCTGTCCTGTTCCTGTTCTGTTTTGTATCCTGTATTCCTATTATGTTCTTAATACTAACTCGAATTCGATACTACAAAAGAGTTACATGAACTCACATCACATACATTAAAACAGTCGCATACATATTGGTTAACTGCAACATGCACTAACATATAGTAGCTAATTAGGAAATGCAGTCATGCACTAACATTTAGTTTTTTTGATATGGAGATATTGAAGTTGCATTTGCAATCAGTGAATTGAGTAGATCCCTAACAGCTACTTTAGTATATATATATATAAGTAGCATTTCTTCCTAATATTAATAGTATATATAAATAAGTACATCCCTAACAACTACTTTAGTATGTCATCAACCACATAACTTGCCTGCAAGGAAGAAACTTGAGCAATCTTGTGGTATACAGAGTTGGTTTCCAACAATTAGTTTCTTTTCTCAGGCACACAAATATTTCACCAAAGTCATTGATTTCAGTCTACCTTACAGCAGACTCTACTCTACAAAGTCATTGATTTCAGTCAGACAAACTAATAGTAGTAATGGCTGATTGGATTTTACTGGATAAGAGAGTCAGGTAGGTTTTCTTGGGTTTAGATGAAGCTAATGGTATATTTCCAATGCTTTGTCATTTGCTAGTCTTGTGATGCAGTGAAGTTTACTACTAGTATTAGTAAAAAAAAATTTGGAGCATTAGCTCAACTAACATTCCTATCTTTGGCAAAGCCCCAAAATGATTTTCAGGCATAGGTGGTGTAATATACTATGGACATAAGTTTGGCTAACTATATTTATTTCCTAGCTCCAAGACGCAATTTAATAAGTCTCAACCAACCAATGTAGGTGGTGTTATTCAACTGAAACATGACATCAAGATACAATATTTTGAAATATGATGGTGAATTCTTATGTAATGAGATGAGCATTAACGTTAATTAACTGAATTTTATTTTGTGCAATTTAAAGAACATACAACAACACTTAAGATAATGATAAGAGACAATACATGTCTGACCCTAGGTTAAACTAATACTTGCAGAGAGAACACTAATAATAATAATAATAATAGTAACTACTAACAAATACCACAAGTCTGACCCAAACAACAGAGGTACCAAATAAGAATTCAACCTCTAGCTAGTTTCGACTAGTACATCATGAATAGAAAAACTTTTACCATCTTTTGAAAACTCAATATCAATAGCTTGATTTCCTTGCATCTTAGTATGAACCTCAAACCTAGCAAGTCTATTATCTCCTATCAACAGACCAAGATCTTCACTCCTAACCAAGATATACTCATCATTCTCCCCAAGATAATAAAACACCAACTCCTCCAGTGGAAAACCCTCAAGATGTTCCACCAAACACAATCAGATGATTCAGATCCTATGAATACTGGAATTTAGTCAATGAAGCATCAACATCATCAATTTAATACACTAATGAAAAATCCCCAAATTTTAACTTGAAGAACCCTAGTTCTAAAATTGATTTAAAAACACTAAATCAAAACTAGTAAAACCCTATCACAGATTTAGAAACATCCAAAACTAATAAAACTCAATTTTCAATTGCTACTAAATCATGTAAATATGTAATAAACACATTAATTTCAATTAGGGCAAAAACTTACCTGTAAGAGATCGAACTGATGTCTGAATCTCTGATGGTGTTGAACTGTTGATGAACTGATGAAGTGATGATGCAGGGAACTTGGGTTCAAGGTGGTGGTATGCTCTACTCCTCTGTAGAAGAAGAATGGAACCAGAGACTCAGAGTACAGAGAAGAAAAAAAAGAACTGAAGCTGAAGAATTGGTTTGTTCGGTTACTTCTGTTTTGTTAAAATTTATTGGCGGGTTGGCGGGTCGGGTCGGGTGAGAGGAGCCATCACCCGCACTCGACCCGCCAGAAATCGGTTTTATGAAAAATCACCCGCACCCAACCCGTTCAACGGCGGGCCGGGTGCGGGTCGGGTTATTTTGGGCGGGTGCGGGTAGGGTCGGTTTTGTTCAGCCCTACCCCCATCTGTTCTCTGAATCCCTTTATAAACATGGCTTCCCGTAGAAATTTCTATTTTTACACACAATTGAGACTTGTGTGCTTGCTAGCTTCGCGTCCATCAACCCCCAATGATTCCTAGCGACGCCTTGAGCTCCTATCTCTTTTATTTCACTTCATGTGACTTCAAAATACCTTTAAAACTAAAACAACCGTAAAATACACAAAATAAAAAAAAATATAACTTAGAAAATTATAAAAAATTGATATTTAAACAATGTATTTTAAGCACTTATCATTCGTCAACTTAATTTTATAATATTTATGTTAGTAGGTAAACGTATAAACAAATTTTTCTTTATTCGGATCCAACCATTGCTTCTAGCAATATGACACACAATTTGGGTAATCCTTGTTCTATTTATCAATAGATTTCTCCAGATTATTTTGCTATTCAAACTCGGTCATTGAAAACACTAATTGATCAACATCTTTTGAAAAAGCGAGCCAATTATTACCCTCGTCTTTGTATTCCTTATCGGCTTTCTTTTTCTCATCTTTTCTTTTTTCTATGGATAGTTTACTAATATGATCATCTTCTTATTTCAATTGGTTAGTGCCTTTTTGTGACCTTGGCTTTTGGATATGATGCCTTCAATGTGTGGACATACTCCCTTGTATATTCCACGTACAAAAGAAATTTTGGGCTGTGGGGAAAACTTTTTGATGGCGTTCATTAATGTTTGCTCATTATTGGTTATGATAACACTTCGAGTTTCCTCTTTGTGATAAATAAAATTCAAGCCTTCTAGTCAAATGTAATTATCTTCCTTCTCCCGGTTAGTAAAATATCATGCAACATTTAATGCTTCCTTTTCCGATGTATGCTCGATAATGTTGAACAAAGGCATATTGTGTTTGTTCGTTTTATAAGTACAATCCATTAGAAGAACCTGATAGAAAGACCAAGCTAACTAAACCATCTTCGGATGCGCAAGGTAAATATAAGTCATATTTTCATCCAACCCTAGTTTGTATTTGAACGTGTAGTCGATTTTCTTCTGTAACCACAAAAATTGTTGCATAACCGTCCTATCATCCTATTCTTCCATTTTGATTTTTGTTTTCCCATCATTAATTGTAGACATGGATGACAAGTTTTCCATGTTTACCACCTTGATTTGCTTGAGGTTCTAGAATGATTCCCTGTTGCTAAAGGCATGGAGATGAACGACAGTTTTCTGGAGCTTTAAAAGAAGATGGAAAAGGTGACGGATTTAACGACTCTCTTTTACAACCTTATGTTCTTTAGCTTCTTCTTCTTCTTCCTGTTGTTGCTGCAACTTTCTATATCGCTTTTTTTCTAGATCTGTAACCTCTCAAAAACTCCCTATGTTGTTTATTTTTGAGTCTTTTCTTCATCTCAAGCATTCTTGACCATGTTTCTATCTTTTGAGAGTGTTTTGAGCATGATGAGTTAAACTCCATCACTGGGACAATGGAGGAAGTCATATTTCATGATTGTGTATAATTAATTCTTTTATGACTTTTTACATTAATTTGATTTGATTTATGATTTTTCTTAATTGGTTGTCATTTAATTTGATAGATCATGCTTAGCTTAAGTGTTTTGATGGTCCATGCTTAGGGTTTACAGTCAATGTTTTAAAAATCTACTTTTGGCAAAGAATCAGAGTCAATATTTTTATTATATGAGTTATAATTGTCTAGAATTAATGTATGAATCAAATGAATATGAAAAATGGCGAAATCCTGAGTCCCAGTTTCTCTCAATCTTGTTATCAACTTTTCAATATTTGCTAATTTAGTATTAAAATTTAAGTCTAAAATCAATCTTCACAAGTCCCAGTGAACGAATCTTTTTACCATGTCTACAACCATCAAATATGTACAAAATAGAGAACTAATAATAGTAAATTAAGATGTAATTTATGCATTGTTTACACAATCATCAAATACTCCCAAACCTACATTTTTCTAGTCCTCGAGCAAAACAAAAAAATGAAAACTAGTCTAAAAATGAAATAAAAATCCTAACTCACTTTCGCAGGAATCGCGACTACATTTAGCATGTGTAATAAACCATTAAACCCCTAAGTGTCCAAAAGAGCTACGAGGATATAAAGTTTCTCCTCCAAATGCTAAGTAATTAGAAATGCCAGAGAAAATAGATGCTAATACGCTTAATCAATGAGAGAGATATTGTGACGAGTTGAACCAGTGCCAAAGATGTTTTTTGCCAGATGGACAACAAACTAACAAAGCAACCGAATAAGCATTTCGCCTTGACTCTGCCTCACCATAAGATTTTATGAATTTGTACTCAAAAAACGATTTTTAGGGTCACACCGGTGTGTAAGTAGGATTGAAGAGAGAATACTTACACACTATTGATGGTAACACTTTTTATGAAGATATCAAACCAAAATCTTTTTCTGATGATCTCAATAGGAAAAGAAATTTGATGATTTCTTAGGAAGGAAATTAACCATAAATGAGGATGGGAACATACTCTCACATTCTAGTCTCACAACTCCCTAATGGTGTTCAATAGAAACAACTATGTCTTCAGTCTTCGGCTTCAACTGTTGATGATGAAATCTTGAATTTGTATAACTTTCCTCTTTTTCTTCGATCACTTGTTGTTTTGAAACTTCCTTTTGAATTTATTCTACTCCATGGATTTATTGAATACAAAAAGAAATACTAACACTATTTTATTTTGCATTTTTGATTTTTTGATTTTTTTGATTTTTTTGTTTTTTTTTTTAGATTTTTTTTATAAATAAGATTGATATAAAATAAAAAACAAAAAATAAAACTTTACTTGCCAATGGAGAAGGACTTTTGCACTTGAATCTTCACAATTGTTGGTACACAAATCTTCAAAAATTTACATCTTTTGTTTCTATCTTTGTCATTTTGAATATGTAATGTTCTTTCCTTTTGTTGCTTGTAAACCTTGACGTCTTCAACTTCTTCATGAATTGATAACGCTGATTTTCTATTGAGAGAAAGTTGTAATTGTTGTGACTGAGACTACAAGGTGAGGCTCGTTCTGATATCACCCTCATGGTGATAAGAATTAGCACTCATAAATCAAGAAGTGTTGATAGTGGTGCGAGGTTGAGTAGTTCATCATTCTACTCGGAGTTTGTGCAGATAAAAACTCAAAGAGGACATTTGAAGGTCTGATGCCTCACTCAGAAGGTTAGTCTCCACTAATGATAAGGTTAGTTCTGTCTTTCAGTATTTCTCTGTGACCTAATTGTCTCCATCATGGATGGTTTGGTCCGTCACGATTTTTCTCTCGTAGGTTAAGAACACAGATGCAGTTTTCTCCAACAATTCTAATTTTTATGTTTTTGGGGAGAATCAATATGTAAACTTAGCTAAAAAGCTACTACGTGACTCTAGAAGTTGGAAATTGGTACAACTAAAATTTTAAAAAAATTCTCCCTTACCCTCAAACTTAAATTGAACATAGTCCTAAATGCTCTAAAGATAAATAAAAGCATGAACACAGAGAAACGATGAACAAAATAAAAGAGATATGAAAAGATATTACCAGCACCTTGTACCAAAAGCATATGGGTTGCCTCCCATAGAGCGCTAAGTTTAAAGTCTTCATCCAGACCAAGAAAGGATTAATCACAATTTAAGAATCATATAACAATAATCTGAATAACTGTGGGTCCTTAAAGTTAATTGGATCTGAATCACAAAGTTGACCATAATGGAGTATATGAAAGTGGTGGTCATTCTTAAGAAGATATGTCGATTCAAATTCTGTAAAACATTCAGGGTTGGTTCCAAAATTTAAGATCTGATACATTTGAAATTGAAACATTCCCATATTTGGTAAATAAAATTTTGGTGGGACAACAAAGTCAATTATGGTATTATGGTCCGGGTAAACCACATCAACAGGATGATGGGTTTCTAACACATGAATTTTATTTTGGACAAAATCAGGCCATGGAAACATTTTATAAAGATAATCTCTTAACATGGTAAGGTCACAAACGTCAAGTCCCAAGCGAGGGACCTTTATAAGAGTCAAAGGAAAACTACGGGGAGAATGATATTCACCCCCAAACCTAGAATGGTCAATGTCCTTGGACAAACTAGTCACAGTTTCCTTAATTTATAACTTATCAGATTTAGAAAAATGGTCACTTAATTCTTATAAGTTATAATCAGATGGGGCACCTTCACTGACATTTAAATTTTCTACGAGTCTATCATCTTCGTTCGAGACTATTGTTCCTGAATCGTTGGAATCTAAAACACTTCTCGGGATAAACTCGTTCCTCTAAACCACCATCGTCTTCATATTAACAAGAAAATATTTCACCGTCTATAACAATGGTACCTCTAGTTAAAACATTTTCCTCTTGAATAGGTAAATAATCATCAACATTTTTAGGATTTGAACTAGAAACAACACTATCAGCATGAGGCTCAAATGATGTAAAATGTTCCTTATCATTATGACTACGGATTTCAAATTCCTCACCAATACTATCCTCATCATCATAATAATAAGAAGATGGTTGAACCTTATCTAAACTAGTAGCGCTTTTAATTCTAACATCGCCCTCTAAATTAGTCAAATATTCATCATTAATATCAAGGGTAAAATTAGAAACACTATTTTGGCAATTATGTTCATTCTGAGCAATATTAGCAACTAACCAATCTTCTTCTTCAATTTTATCTAAACATGTATTAAGTTCACTAAGAGCAATACTCATCGATGCAAGTCTTTCTGTCATTTCTAAGTCATACTTCCGTTCATTTTCATCAAATTGATTGGATTTATTATTAAAAGAAGCAGAGAAAGACTTTTTTTTTTTAAATTTCCAAGTAACGCCTGAGGGCATCTTCTAAAGATCGAGAACTAGCATTTTGTTAAGTATAATATTGTTCATTTACCCGTTCGTACGACTGGTGAGCGTGCGAATAGTAATTGAGATCACGATGGTGTGAACCATAACCTTCAGTGGGTGGGTAGTGGTCCGAAGTACTATCCACACTATGGTCGTAGTACAGGTAATGTCCATTTTGATCGGGTCGATATTCATTGTATTG
>JAJJMC010009453.1:3076044-3093507 GCA_023531435.1 Papaver californicum | reverse complement strand
TTACGTGCAAATGCAAGGTCAACTATAATTGGGTAGGCTCAGGTTACCTTAGAAAAATATACCTACAGTCAAAGACTAGTCAAAGCTACAGGGCTAAGGTTTGTAGTATTTCGAATGATAACGCCCAGAGAGTCCAGCTTACTATCCCACGTGTTTTTTCTAAAATTTGGTAGCGGACGATGCAAATGATGTGTGTGCACGTGTTTTTTTATATATATAAAATAAAATAAAAAGAAAAAATAAAAATAAAAGTAAAATAAAGATCTAACTAAAAAGATACAAAAGGAATCCTAATTTCCTAATTAACTAATTTCAAGAGTATAAAACAAAGCTTGGACAATTTGCTTTGGGTAAGTGGTAGTCAGGATTTGATTTATGGGGAGACAAAGAGCGACTAGGATTTGTTTAGGTATAGGGCGTGAGTCCGGATTTTTCTAGGGGATATATAAAGAGTGGTCATGATTTCTTTTTAGATGTAGAGGAGATATAAAGAGTTAGGATTTGTTTATGGATGATATAGATCAATGGTTGTGGTTCAATGAGAATACATCCAACGGTCTTAATTTATAATCAAATTATTAATGTCCCATTAATTTTCACATAATTAATGTTCCATTAATTTCTCATAATATTATTATTTATCTAAATAAATATCTTATAATAATTTTTGTTATTAATTTCTTATAATATTATTAATTATATATATATATATATATATAAAATAAAATTTATTAATAATTAAATATATCAATGGAAATTGGCAGTGGTGGTGGAGCCGGTGGTGGTAGTGGAGGTGGATGTTGGTGGGCGGTGGAAGAGGTGATAACGTTTATTAGTAGTGGTCACTACAAAAAAATGGCTTTTAGTGGTAAATAATTGTGTCACGAAAATTAATTTTTTTTTGCTACAAAAATAATCCAGAATTTTGTCACCTATAGTAAGTGGTAGAAAGTATTTTAAGACAACCTTAAAAATTAACACCGAATTTTTTATTGGAAATAATAATATCTTGCCACCAAAAATATCTTTTGGCGAGCAAATAAATTTGACACCGTTCAGTGATTTTATGACCTAGAATTTTGTCACTCTATGTATTTTCGGAGGAAATAATTTTATCATTTAAAATAATTTTAGCAAAAAAATTTATTCACCTCAGAATAAATTTATAGTGATAAAAAAAATTGGTCAGATAAAACAATTTTAACAACGAAATTTGTTCGTCTCAGAAAAAAATTAGCAGCAAAATTTGATCGTCTCAGAAAAATTTATAATGAGGTAATAATTTTGTCGCATAAAATTTAACAACGAATAATTTCGTCTCAGAATAAAAAATTAATAACAAAAAATAATTCTTGTATCTAAAAGTACTTATAAAGACCAAGTAAAATTGTCTCTATAAATATCACTGCCTCTAAAACAATTTTACCGACCAAGTCATCCGTCTCAAAAAAATTATTATAGACGGAAGATTACATCAAAAAAATTCACAACATGCCAAATTGATCACCAAATTTTCTTTAGTGACTAGCCTAGATAACCATCCATCATTCTCAAGAAATTTATTACATATAAAATAAATATAAATAAATAAACAATTAAATAAATAAACAAAGTGTAGACAACTTACCTTAGATAAAGAGGGGTCAGGATTTAATTTTAGGGGAGATAAGAGCGGATGGGATTTATTCAGGGATACGGTGTGTGTCTGGATATCCTTATTGATGAGATAGATGAACGGTTGTTGTTTGTTTTGACAAAAGACATAACCGTCCGAGGGAATAAATAGTCATTTTACATTTATAAAATATTTTCGGTGTTGTTTCAGGCAGAAAAAGAGAGGGGATGTGCAGAGAACAATCAAGAATTTAAAACAAGGGTAGAAAACTTACCTTAGATAAAGAGGGGTCACGATTTAATTTTGGAGGAGACAAATAGAGGCTGGGATTTGTTCAGAGATAGAGTGTGGGTCCGGATATCTCTACGGATAAGATAGATGAATGACTGTTGTTTGTTTTGATGAAAGACACATCTGTCTGAGGGCATAGGTAGCCATTTTACAGAGAGGGGATGTGAAGGAGAGAGGGATGTGAAGAGAACAATCTCATTATCGATCTAGGTTCCATTTTCTTCTCTGTCTTTCAGTTTTTATACTCAAATGTAACCCTAAACATGAAACTTGGTGAAGATATTTAATCAGATAACCATTTTGATATAAACCTTTATTTATGTATTTTCTTATAGAAATTTTATTTTATCATCTCCATATCATAGATTTTAGTTGATATCGGTTGTTTAAGACATGATATGAAGTTAGGCACATCCTTTTCTCTCTCTATATGTAGGGTTTGTCACTTTATAAAAAAAAAATAGTGTCTTGTTCACCTCCTATAAGAATTGACTGTTCTTAATTTTTTTTCTTCTTCTAACTAGGGTTCTGATTATAACTAGATTTGGGGTAAAACCCATATCACACAATATCAAGGGCATAAAACCCATTCACCAAAACACTTTGATCTTCAGGATCACTATGTCCTGATCACTGAAAGCAATCACAATTATCATCAATTTGAATATAGAACCAATATAAAGACCCTAAAAAATTGACTTTGAAAGTTGAATTTTATACATTCGAATAGTGATACCCTCAAGGATGATGACTTGATTGGAAGCGGGAAGTAAGTTTTCTTGAGCTAAACAGGTTACAAGAAAATCCCTAATAATTTTTAGAGTGTTCTAATAGTTATTCTGTGTTTATTGTTTGTAGAGTTCAATTCCAAAAGGTTCTTTCTCAAGGTCTTGATGACTCAAACTGGCCAATATCAAGTGTAATGGGGCCAGGTAATCCTCGAAATCTTGGTTTTTCTCTATAAGTTGCTCACTTCATTTTATCTTAAAACAATATGATATTTTGAACATTTTAGACACATGGGAGAAGTTTGTCTCATAATTCATTACCCCAATGCTGATGTAAGTTTGATCTCTCTTTCTGCATTTCAGTGTGTCTATTGATCTCTAGTGATGCTTACTGGAGAGTAAAGCTTAAACTTTTTGTTTTGTATCCTTTTATATTGTTTCCATGTATAACTTGAGAACTCTTGCTGGTTCTAACGTTACTAAATTCATATGCAACTTTACTTTGTAGAGCTATGGTGGTATTTATGGTGTTACATATCTGAGTTTGGCACCTTAAGGACTGAAAGACGCCATTTTATCTGGCGAAGTTCCTCTGATCGTAAATGGATTTATAACAGATTTTGTCTGTAGCATGCTTCAGAGAGTTTTTGTTCTTGACTGATTCTGGAGGAGGAGGGGTAAGCTATCTAATTTGATTCTTTAGAATGTTGGTTCTTTTTATAATTCTTTTAGAATGTTGATATGACAGATTTTCAATTCATATGTAAGTTCGTCTACCATCTGGCGAGATATTATTCTGTCATATAGTAGTAGTATAGTTGATAACAGAAATATCAGCAGTCTATAAAAATAGGTGTAGGGAAATTTTATTTTCATACTTGACAAAGAAGTTGAAGATGAAAATTAGGTGTTGAATATTTGAATCATTTGCAGATTCACTCAGTTATATTTATCGCCACATCAATTATTTCTGCAACTCGATTTCTTTCACCCAAATTTCGTAAAAATTGTTTCAATATAAACTACTTATTTTCCCATATGATATTATCTTCCCTCTGGTTACTTAAACTATTGATTTGCAATTTTCGATTTACATTCACATTTATCTTAATTGCCATTCAAATACACATACCATAGGTTTCGACGAAGGTGTTATTAATCATAGGGTACCATCGAAACGGCTGTAGTATAGAGAGCTTGGAGTATTGTTATGGCGTGGTTTCACCATTCAAGAGTTTTCAAACCAGTGTTTTGGGACTATTTCTGATTATGCAATAAATTATTTCCAATTATTATTTCTTTATATCATACTGTTACATGTTGTATGTTTAAACCCGTGTTATAAAATCAATTATCATGTATTCATGATACTTTATTTCTTAGTAGTTCAGTAAGAAAATATAATTTATTTAGTTTTTCTTTTCTTTTATTTTAAGAATTGCGTTATCGGAGCCGAACTAGGAATGTTGTTAGTGGAGACCGACTGGGTTTTGGTTTGTTGTAACGATTTGGTTTATTATAGTTGTCAATAAGTATGAGTCTATATTAATCTATTAAGCATAGTTGATTACGTGTCGCGGAAGGACTCAAGATATCTTACTTATGTGACTAAAAATGCATGGATAAAATTGTTTTAAAAAATTATTGATATATGAGGGTCAAGATTTACATTACGACAAATATCAATTCTCGTGTTGTTACAGCACGGGTTAAACCCTAGTACTTATTTACAAAATGAAGATCTATAAATATAAATTAAAATAAATAAAATTGGGATTATACTAACCTTTTTTGGTAGGTAATTTTCCACAATAATAGTAAAATATTATCTGCACAACAAAGACAAGGAGATTACCCAAATAAAATCTAGAAATAAAAAAAAAAATCCTAAACTAATTAGCACAAAAATTGTAAATAACCAAAAATAATAATTCTCAATCCCCGGCAACGGCGCCAAAAACTTGATGGGGTTTTTAATTATACCGCAAGAGCACGGCTTTCGATGAGACAGTATGCAAGCATGGTTTGTTCCACAGGGATTGATAATATTATATCTAATTAATAGACAAAATATGTGCTAAACAAATAAAATGTTTTTAAATAAATTAAATCAATAAAAATATAAAATAATTGTAAAAATTAATTAACCAGGAAGATAAAGGTCTAGGGTCTTGGATTCCACTACTTTTGATATTTGTACAATTGACAATTTAATTTCTTAAATCTACTCGCAAATTACTCAATTTTTTTTTGAACCCAATCTCATATTTTAGAAAATATAACGTTTAAAATTAATTATACGACTTTCGTCATCTCATAAAAATATAATCTCCTTCGTTTATAAAAGATCAACAGCCTAAGGATTATTCAGAACAATTTATCGAAGCATATTTAGAAGAGAAACTATTAGTCATTAAAAAGCACAAAAAAATTTTTTTGTCTAAGATATTAAATATTAAAAGTAAGCATCAAAAATAGTTTCCTCCACTACCCTAGGTAAGAAGATTAGCTAGGCATAGAGATAAGAATAAAAGAAATTTGATTAAACAAATTAAATTTATTGAATATTAAAAGTTCAGTAGTTTTTTTTATTTTTTTATCGATCTAACGACACGTTTCAAGAATAGTACAAAGAAGAAATGCCCAGTGGCATCGCTGATTGAATAAAAACTATTGAATGAATAAATGAATCAATGACATCTTTCATTTGTCTTAAAGCCCAGAACTATCGCTGAAACTATTGCTTAAACCGTTACAAAAGCAGCTGGATTTAAAAGATATAACCACGTTTCTGACAGTTTAAACGACTGGTTGTATGTGTAGTTGTTCTTCCTCTTCTTCTTCATTCCCGACCTGAATTTTTGCAGAGAATGAAACTGACTTTTCTTTCTTTGTTTTCTAGCAGAGCCAGCCTCCCTTCAATTGATCCCACTCGTCTCTTATTTATACAACACCAACAAATAACTCCAAATCTCTTGTAATCTTTCTATTTAATGAAAATATTCTCTGCCAAACCATGCAAATACGATCCACAAATCTATTGTTTCCTGATTTTAATTCATGGCCATTAACTCTGATTATTAAGAGGGAGATTTTCCTTTGGAATATTATTGATTTTAACACCATTTTAATATATACGTATCAATCCCGTCGCGAACTTTCCATTTCAGCCGAAGGTGTATTCCTAAAATGCTTCACGAAATAATTAACTTCCAATATCCATTCAAACCAAAATTCCGGTGCAACACGAGGTAACATAAGGGGGTATTCCTTGTTTTCATTGGTCCATAAAAGATGGGACCAGAACTCTTTATAACAACATCTTACATAAAATGGTGTAAACACCAAGGTGACCATGCATCTTATATAAAAAGACCAACCATAAATTGAGATCTATAAAACACCGTCCTTCTAAATTAGATCATTTTTATATTCTAAAAATACCAATCCTACCCACACCATTTCCCATTTCCGCCTCCTCCTCCCCCACCACCACCAGCCACACCTCTTCCTACTCCCGCACCACCACCAAACCCACACCACTCTAATTCTCCACCAACACCACCTCCGTCTCCTCCTCCTCCATATCATTAGAGTATATCGGTTTTAAAATTCAGCTGATCAATTTGGGCGCCAATTCAGGTGATCAGTTGTTTTCTGGAAATTTTTCATCGTTTTGATTGAATATCTTCATACCCAAATCTCAACTATTAACCTTACCAATTTTTGCTATTCTTGATTGTAACTGCCTGTCTTGTTAGGTTTAGTTTTTCCCGATCTTTCATTTCAGGTTGGGATTTCAGTGTGATTCAGTTATTAGTTGTTTTGAGAAATCATATTGACGAATCGGGTATTACCATATACTGTACCGGGTAAAGATCTCTATACTTGTGGTTTATCTAGTGAAAATCAGTCATTTAATTTGTGAAATGAGGAATTTTTTATTGATGCCCTAATTTCAATTGATACCCATTACAACCATTGTGAACCGGGATTGTTTGAAGCTATGAACCTAGGTATAGCTCAGGTCATTTTATTAACTTGAAACCTCATCTGTGTTAGGCTATTAAACCTTGAATTGGAATCAGCTACTATAAAGATGTAGCTGGTTTTGTTTGTTTTTTGTATCTGCTAAACATGAAAGTAAACAACAACAAACACATATGAATCTGACAATAGCTATAACTGATGTATCTAAGTTCTGATTCTACGAGGTTCAATCACTTGTCATAACTTTAGTATAGGGTACACCAGGGAATTCTGGTTTCTAGAGCTATAGAAGAAGACGTGTAACCTTGAGTCCTCAAAGCCTTGAAACTAGTGAAACTGCTGACTTTCTCATATGCAAGGCTGGCCTCAAAAATTATTTTTTTGTTTTGAAGCTGCAATAGTTCTCACCTGGTTTGTGAAAAACTTCTAGTGGAAATTAGGAGCATGGTTTGAAATGGATTATGATGACTTGCAAACAAACTTAGAAGTGCCCATGAACTGGAGCAGAATGTAAATAAAATAGGATCTTAGATTCCATGATTGATCTAGGAAGCTTATGAATTCTTTGCTTATTCCTTTTCAGCCTGCCATTCAACTGTTCTTGGCTTTATTGGGTGTAAGATGATTTCAGATTTCTTTGGTAGGTTCTCATGCAGCCACAGTTCACCTGTTTTTTCTAACCTCTGGCTGTATTAAGTATCTTCTGGAATTACAAAATGTTTTCGTACTATGTCTGATTCAAGTAGTGTCATCTTCCTCCATCACAGATGCATAGGAATTCGGAATATAAAGCAAGTGCACCATGTGAGGATATTACTATGCCCAACAGAACATCAAGGAATTTGAAATATTTGTGCGGGCTCAATAATTTTTTGACGCAACCTTTAGTATGTTCTTCATAAAACCACTATATAGGAACCAAAAAAGGATGTTACTTCCTCACTCAACTATATATATATGACGTTGGAGCTGATGTTTGGTTGTTGGTAGTGGTGGTAAGATAGCAACCAAAAAATGAAACAAAATTGTCATGGTTGAAACTATTTTTGGTTTCAACCTTCTTTCTGTTATTTTTAATACTTTTTATGTTGAAACCAGTTTCGGTTTCATCTAATTTTGTTTTGTTTTCTTTTTTTAGTATTTTTGTCGACGAAACCAACATTGTTACTAATACGATAATTTTATATTGAAACATGTTTTGGTTTCATATGATTTTGCTTCTATTTATCTTGTATTTATCGCCAAAACTAATTTTTTGTTAATGAAAACGAATATAAATTGTTTTATATTGAAACAAGCTCTGGTTTCATTCGAGTTTTATTTTGTTTTATAGAGTATTGTCGATGAAACCAATGTTGTAGGTGATACCATAGTTTTGTGTTGAAACCAGTTTTGGTTTCATCTAATTTTGTTTCATTTTTCAAAGTATTTTGACGTCGAAACCAACTTTGGTTTCAAGTGATTTTGCCGATTTTTTTGTAATCGGAACCAACGTTCTTGGTAGTATGAAAGTTTATGTTGAAACAATGTTGTGTTTCAACTGATTGTTTAAACGTTGAAACCAATGTTTTGTTGGTAATACGGTATGGAATGGTAAGTTTGTATTTTGTCGTGGTGGTGGTTGCGTAAGTGGTGGCGGTGGTACTAGTGGTGAGGGTGGTACTTCGCGACGATGGAGATACTGGTGGTGCTGGTTGGGGTCGATGTCTACAGTAGTGGTAGTGGCGGTGTTGGTTAGTGGTGGTGATGTTGCTGGTTGGCGGTTGGCGGTGGTGGTTGTGGAAGTGCTGGTGGTGGTGCTTGTGGTGGGGGTGGTAATTGGTGGTGGCGTGGTAATTGGTGGCGATGGTGGCGACAACGGCATGTGTGCTGGTGGTGGTTGTGGTGGCATGGTGGTGGTTGCATGGTGATAATGTTGCTAGTTTTGTGGTGGTGGTGGTTGCGGTGCTATTTGGCAGTGGTGGTGGTGGTGCCGGTGATGGTGATAGTGGTGCTGGTTTTGTGGTTGTGGTGCTGGTGGCGGCAGCGGCAGTGATGCTGGACGGTGGTGCTGGTGGTGACGGTGTTGGTTGGTGGTTGTGAACTTGTGGTGGTGTTGGTGGTGACGGTGGTGCTGGTTGATGGTGGTGGCGCTAGTGGTGGTAGGTGGCATTGATGGTGGTGCTGATGCTGGATGTGGTGGTGGTTTCACTGCTGGTGTGGGGTGTTTGTAAAATTTTGATTCGAATATCGTTGAAACTCATTAAATGGGGTGGGATGGAGTTGATTTGGGAGTTATTTGTGACTGAATTAAACCTGAGGATAGTTTAGACAGTTCTGTGTAAATTGGGTTTTTTTTTTTTTTTTTAGCTGTTGGGATTTTTATAGTATTAGGTAAGGATTTGTGGACATGTAGTCCACGGACTATCTATCTTATAATAAAATAACAAAGTTGTTGGTTTACAGTAAACACGTGAATGGTTAACACCAATGTAGTCCATATCGGATTTTGGTTCGTATCGGTCGAGAGTGATACACTGGTACGTCGGTATATCGGGAAAATTTTGATTTCAAATATCGGCGAAATATCGGTCAATATATTCTATACCTATAATTTTATAAAAAGATACTAGTTCACATTTTATAACTATAAATATATTTTAACACGTTATAACAAACGTTTTTTTACAAAGTTTAGAAAGAAAAACTAGTACTGATCCAAAATATATAGATCCATAGATTCCATACAAAGTTCAAACTGGAAACATAAGAGAAACAGGAACAACTTCAAAGTTCATCGTCTAAAATGCTAATTAAACAAGGATATTACAATTCTAATCAAGATCATTAGATTAATTATAGATATTATCATATGCATATACAATTTTAAAATACCATAAAAAAGTATGAGTAACAATTGAAAACCCTAAAACAAGGATATATTTTTTTTATTTTTTATTTTTTTTTCTTTTGATTTTTCTTGACTTTTTTTTTTTAAAAAAATCGGCCACTGGTACGGTCCATATCGGCCGATTTTTCGGTCAAATACCGTTCACCGGTATACTGGATTTCGTCTCGCTTGCACTCCGAAACCGGTAAAACCAACGGTATACCGGCTGTACCGGCCGATATGGACTACATTGGTTAACAACAAAACTTGTTTGTCATCTGCCCATAAAAAAATCCACCAAAATTGTTTCCTTATAGTGGACCCCCAAACTAATCACCTCACTAATCCAACGTCCAAGCTATGTGCAAATACAAATTGTCCAAAATAACCAATTCTACAACTGAGTCCATTCATGTCTTGAGATAGCAATGTAATATCTGAAACTGGTGTCTGTCTTTGTCTAATTTGGGTAAAGTTCCAGATTTTGGTGCAACTCTAATTTTATTTGTCAAATACTGCAAAACTAAAGAAAAACCATCAAATATGTATAAAATAGAGAACTAATAATAATAAATTAAGATGTAATTTATGCAGTGTTTACACACTCATCAGATAACACTTGATGCTTTAATTGCTGTCATTTTTTTCTTCTTTTTTCTTTTTATTGTCTGAATATTCAGAAGCTAAGACCATTCCAATGCTCCTTTTCACCATGCATAAACTAAATCAACAATTAAAATAAGTACGAAAATTAAAGCTTCTATAAAAACGGATATATCGAAACTCATTGCCTATGGGTAAAGAAAAACCGTTTCAAAATTTATCTTTACTTGCTCGAATTCTTCTAGAGTTAGCTCGGCAACGACATGGTGTCCAACAAGAACTTTTCGACGGATCATGGTTCTGACAACAATTCACAACTTTTTACATCTCCCACATATCATCTTCCTTCGTACTGAAGACAATTTTAAAAGGGCATTTTTACTTTTTTTTCCTTGATTTATAGACCCTTTTCTTCTTTTTTGAATAAACATAACCCTTTTTCTTATGACTTATATACTCGCAATTTCTCTCGCAAGCTATTTCAAGTCACCAATGCTTCACTTGTTTGTTTGGAACTATTACGCACATAATTCATTTTCCCTTCTCCAAAACCCATTTATGTGCATCTGTTTTGTTTTTCCACATCTATATTTATTTTCTCTTCTCCAAAACCCATTAAATAATACAACTTATAACCGCAACCAAAATACTCGAAATAATGGAATAAGACATGAGTAGGTAACATACCATTTAATTTTTGTAGGAACGGGAAGTATCAAGGTGCAATTTAGACACATGTTCAAGTTGATGGTCATCGTCCACTATTGCGAGCTAGAAAAAATATCAAAACATTGGTCGAAATAATAGGAAAACATAAACCAAATCGGCTATACAGCCAAACTCGAGTTTCCGAACACAATCGACATGTGGTTTATTAGCTTAACGCCGATTATGGTGTATCCCCCTTTTAAACAAAAAACCAGTTTTATAATCTGCCAAAAAATAAACATTATCAAGTTGGTTTTGTGCCAAAACTAGGAAAGGTTTGTGTTTCCAAAATAAGGAGGAATCGGCTATTTACATACATAAAATATGTCGATTCTTCGGTTCTTTTCTTACCATATTTTTTGGAACCCAGGATCGGCAGATATAACTGACTCAACTGTCGGGTTTTCTTCAATAGTTAGGGGCCTGCCACAACATCAGCGTTATGAATTGTCTCGGTTCAACCGATTTTTTGAACTTTTCAAGTATTCAAAGTCATATTCTCATGAATTTAACTATATTAAAGGGGCTAAGAAGGTAAGGGAGATGCATTTATAAAGAGAAGTTTTTTTAGAATTCTTTTCCTTCTGATTTTCGGAGATTTGAGGTTGTTATGGTGATATTAATTATGGGTTTTGTTTGATTTTTTTTATTTTTAAAAGGCTAGTTGGGAAATTGTATAAGAATACGAAGAACAAGAAGATTGAAAGAGGTGTTAGTTGGGAAATTGTATAAGAATACGAAGAACAAGAAGATTGAAAGAGGTGTTGCATTTCATATATGTATCTTAGTTGATAACATTGTGTGTCATTTCCCACCATTTGCTAGTGATGGAACTCTACTGGAAGAAGGTGACATTTTAGATGGGTTTTTAGGATTTTAATTAATAAAATTAGATGGGTTTTCATGGTTTTAATTAGGGTATTCTAGGATGAGTTTTTAGAAGTTTCTCCATTAGTCGAGTAGTGAAGCTGTCTTGCAGAAGAAGACTTTGAAGAATTTTTGGATTTTTTAAGGATTGATTAACTATGATTCCTGTTGTAATGAGATGCTAATTTCATTAATGTTTTTAAGATTATTCATGTAATTTAGTATAAAAAATAGCTCGATTTTATCTTCTGTAATTATAAAATTTAGGGTTGTCAACGGTATTTAACGGAACGGATCATGATTGTCCTGTATCCGAATACGGATATCCGGATATCCGTATCCGATAATTATCCGACGGATAATAGAAATTTGTTTCCAAATCCGAATCCGTTAAGATTACCGGATATCCAATAATCCGATAACTATCCGAAAACTATATAAGGAAAAAATATATTTAGTTTGGTTGTGTGTGTTTAATCACTTCTTCTTCTCATGAATCCAAAATTGTAACACAAATTAATTTTGATAAATTTATCATTCTTTCATTTCTTTTCGAACAAAAAATCATCAACACATGCAAAAAAATTAAGAAAATTGAACGTATAATTGTAGTTTTATATACATATATTTATGTTATCGATACCGGATAATTATCTTATAGGATAGTTATATTCTCGTATCCATATCCGATATGGAATAGTTATCCGAAAAGATATCTGTATCAGTATCCGATATCTGAAACTTCAGATAATATCCTAAATTTTCGGTACAGACTTAGATGGATGTCGAATATTCGGTTATCTATTGACGGGCCTAATGAAATTACGAGTCGGTAAGGATGTTTTAACTTGAATGATATCTTTTGATGATGAAATCGTTTTAGCCGTTGGATCAATCAATTTATAATCATAGGAAGTAGTTGTAATGGGTCCACACCTTTTTTTAAAAACCACGTGCTAGCTGTAGGCTAACTCCGTTAAATTTGTATAATTTTAATTATATATGTAACAGAGTGTCAGGTCAACTTCTAATTTGACAGTCTCTGACTGGTCAAGGTACCAACCTTAATATTTTAAATGTTCGGTACCAAAGCAATATATTGAACATTTGCTGGGTACCGAATGTTAAATAGCCCTAAAAAATATATATTTATTGTTTACAACAATAAAAATGTGATTCACATTAATTTGAAACTTTTGAGATAAAATTTGAAACCAAACCAAAACCGAAAGATTAAGAAACCTAGTAAAAGCAAATATCAATACCAGCTCTCATCAAGAAATGAACATAATTTAAATTATGAACTTTCTTGTTATGCTTATGTTAAACCAAGTCTTATGGTTCGGCATTGCAAGGATAACAAATGTTATTAACAATGTTTTTTAAGATAAATTAATGTTATTTATGGATATGGTGAGAGGTGGGTAGATATTGGTGTTTTACACAATGTTTGTTTTGATAGGTTATTGTTCAAAAGTTGTATTAAATCATTTAAAAAAAAGTGGTGTTGAGATATACTCACATCTCTAAGATTCTCGGTATTGGTATGGTCCCAATGCTTATTTCGCGTAGAACAATCTTGTTAAAATGTTCATACTTCCAAAATGAGAAAGAATCTAATTTCTGCATATCTTATTATTAACAAGATTGAGACTAAAAAATTGTTAAATTTGATAAGTACACCACTACAATAGATATGTTATCAATGGAGTGTTTGAACCAATTACTATATTGTCATATAATATGACTTGAATTTTGAATGTTTGAAATATGAGACTTTATCATGCTTTTATGGAGTTTATGAGTTTATTATGAGTATGAGCATGTGATATTTTCCTCTAAACTTACTAAGAATTTTTTGAGTAACATGTATCTAATCTTACTAGACTCACCTAATCATGCAAACTCCCAAATCTTGCTAGTTTGCAAAGGCATCGAAGAAAATAAAATGTTTGAGAATTTTATTATATATTTTTAGTGTTTCACTTAGTCTAACTTAGTGACCAAAACTAATCTTTTCAGTAGTGATATTGTCTTCATGAAAAGTGTTCGTCCATTCGTCCTTTATATTGTGCCAAAAGGATTCTGAATTTGGATCTCACTAGTTATGAGCAAGTACGCATAACGCGATTTTTGCTAAATTCAAGTTTTGTCCAGAACTTTGCATAGACATTAGACACATTATTTGTGCTTAGAAAAATTATTTTTAATTTTTATATGAATGGAAAGATTTTCTAGTTTCTGAATTGGTATTAAACACCGAAGTGTATATAATTTTTTTGAATGAAAATGGGCAGAAATGCAATTTACATAAGTAACCTCTCAATTTTGAATCTATTGTTGTTGATTTGAAGTTTCCTGTTGAGTTAAGAAATAGTGAGGGTTTCTTACTCTCTGTTGTGCTAAGTTTGAACACTGCACTTAGATTATATTCCCTCCGTCACTAATATAAAGGCAGAATTTGCCAATTTTCTTAGAATAAGAAAAAATCTTGTTTTTATAAATATTCATCCTCTTTCCTGTCTTACTCCTTATTTTATTCCCAAGACAAGAAACATTAGGTTAATTGTGATAATTCTCAAGTATCATAAATAAGGGTATATTTGGAAAAAAAAACAGTCTTGGAATCGAAACTCCGCCTATCTAATGAGACTACAAAATTTATAAACTCCTCCTTTATAATAGGTATGGAGGGAGTAAGAACTAAATTAAAATGGAGATTACAAGGTCATTGAGAATGAACTTAGACATCCATAAGTAGTAAGACTAAAAGGAACTTTAGTCCTGATTATTACCTTGGTTGAGATATTTAGTTCTTTATATTTTAATTTTTGGAATTTTTTTTAAGAGCCAACTATTTTAGGTTGACAAACAGAGAATAAGGATGTTTTGATACTTGCTTTTATGTCAATAGATTTATATTCTTTTTTTGGATGTTACTTTTACTATGCATGATTTGTTATATATCATATGTAGAAAAACATACTTGAATGTGTGAGTTAAATGATGAACCTAGCTGGACCAAGCATGAAAACTTTGTAGTACCTACAAGAACGAAGTGCATATAAGTTTGAATAGTCATCATATATTTTGAAACAAGCTCTAAAACAATTGTATGAGAAACTTGTTTACTTGATTCGTTCAAATTGTTTCAAAATTGATTAAGGCAACAAACACATAAGACTGGTTGTTACGTATGCAAGAGTGATCTGTTCAATTTGTATTCTAACTCATATGATGTTAATGAAACTGAGAACATGGTTAGTTTATTTTTTGACATGAAATACTTAAGTGAAGATAGTGTATATGTTTGAATTGAATTTTTTCTTCTTTTGGATCTGTTTTATTACAATGAAATTAGATTTTTAAAAGAAGTAAAAATATATATAGTCTGACTTTAAACTAGTTTCCACTCATTTGATTTAGTACTAATTCTTTTGAAATTTTGTGTGCTTGCACTAGACAGGAGTATGGTAGCTTCGTATGTTTCTTTGCTATGTGATCAACTATATATATATATATTTTGTAGTAGGGTCTAATATTTTGCTTCTGTAGTGGGGGTTTTAGATGCATATTTACAATTCCAAATATCAAAAATTGGTACTTAGAAGGTTATGAGGCGTTTGAAATGCATCTTACACCTAGAAATACATTATCTAAAATGTTTACCGCAATCCAAAGAAATAAAAATAAAAACATATATATATATATACACACACACATATATATGTGTTGCGAAGATGATTGGACATCCTTTCAGATGAAGCCTCTAAGGGATGGAACGACTCAGTCCTCTATCAGATAAAGGAACAAAAGACATATTAATCCAATGTGATAGTATCGTGGCTATTGCAAGAGTTAAGAAATGTAACTACAACTATAAGAGTTGATGTTATGGGAATAAATTATATTGCGTCTGAAAAGAGTTTTCTTTAATCCTTTGACGAAAGGGATAATAAGAAGGTGTGAATACATCTTATGGGTTGATGATGTCCATTGAGATTGAGTCATTTGTGATGGACACCCAACCTAGGGATAAGTCAAAAAAGGACTATACGAAGTCACCGATTATATGCATCATTGAGATTGAAGTCATTTGTGATGGATACCCAACCTAAAAATAAGTTCAAAGGGACTATACGAAGTCGCCGATGATATAGAGATGTGAGAATCATGCTTTTGAAGAATTCATTCCACAACATGATTTCCTAAAGCGAGTGAATGTTGAGTTTAATTTTTAATTTTTAAATTAACTCTTAGTGATGTTTATATTTCCATTTAGAGTGGGGTACTTAGCTACAAGATTAATCTTGATAAACTCACTTATATGAATGTGAAAGTGTGTCCGCTTTCTATCAGAATATGGAAAGTTCTCTAGATAATTCATTAAACTGGGATACGAGCGCAAGCCCTTAATGTGTTGGCTTTATACTATACACTAGTATACTCGTGTGTGTTAAGCGATCTTTTTATTCCCTAGAGTTCAAGACTTATGTTCCCTCTATGGTCATATTTTAAATGAGTCTATTAACACTAGGTAAAGGTTCAAGTCGTGAGATACCTTTGTTTATACACAACTCTATACATTCTTGCTCAATATTTTGAAAAATATAAGTGAGAGATTGTTGGGGATATATGTTTTTAAAATATTAATTGATTTCCAAATATTTAGTTTCTCATTTAAATGGTTTTAATATGGCCATTATTCTTTCTCTTAAAGAATAAATTTATTTATTTTAATGTCAAAAGCCGTTTTTTGTTGAATGGAATAATACTAATTAACATCTTAATAAAATGTTTTTCATTTAATTCCATATTTATTTATTTGACAATTAGAAATCAGTTTTTTTGATGAAAATAATTAGAAGAGTTGTTGAGGCCTTTTTTTCTTATGTGAGAGTTTTCTTTTATGTCTTTTAGTTTTAAAGAAAATAGATTTTTGTGAGAAAGAAAAACAAGTGTGTGATCATCCTTGGTTTTTCTAAAATAGTTTCTGAGCAAGAATGAAGTATAAAAGTTTCACATCTTCTTACCGTATAGGAATGATTGTGTAAGAGATTGAATTCGACTGTATTTTCCTAGGGACGACGCAATAATGATGAACTGCTTGCACAATCTTTGGCGGAGCCATAAAACGTCTTAAAAAAAAACGACTTAGGCTGCAACTCTGTCAAAAGATTTATTTTATATTTAATTTTATTTGTTGTACATATATAATGTTGAAATCTTGCAACAATGAATATCAGCGTTAGATGTATCAGAATAATATATAAAGGACTTAATTGAAAACAACTCTACCAAGGACAACTACGAGGGCAGAATCACAGGTTCAACAAGTTGTCCTTAACACATTAGTTCGCGGGTATACTCGAGAAGAGAAATGCTAAACCCCAACGTGCGAAGATGTGTCCAGGATAAGACTGCCCGATATAGCTTGTATTAGCACAATACAGACTACCCACTCTTGAACTTAGCAACAGGGAAGGAAGGGAAATAAACAATGAAAGCGCAAAACAAAGCGAGAAGATGGTGAAAAGAAGACAGGATAGTAGCCGCTTCTGGGATATCTTTTAACTCTGAAAACGTTTTATATTTATAGGAAAAATAAACCTTTAGGGTTTCGGATTTCGTGTAAATCAACTTTTCCCAAAATATAAAAGGAATCCTATAGGGTTTCGGATTTGTAAAACTATATAGGGTTTCGGATTTGTAAAACTATTTTTGGTAAAAATAATAGATCATGATTGATGTGTTTCTCATTGGCAAGCCCAATACATTAGTTAGCCCATGTA
>JAJJMC010009453.1:3045727-3076034 GCA_023531435.1 Papaver californicum | reverse complement strand
GGGTTGTTCCATATAAATTTCCTCATCTAGTTCACCATTTAAAAACGCTGTCTTTACATCCATTTGATGTATTTCTAGGTTATGGACAGAGGCTATAGAACTGAATTGAAAACAACTCTACCATGGACAACTATGAGGGCAGAATCACATGTTCAACAAGTTGTCCTTAACACATTAGTTTGCGGGTATACTCGAGAAGAACAATGCTAAACCCCAACGTGCGAAGATGTGTCCAGGATAAGACTGCCCGATATAGCTTGTATTAGCACAATACAGACTACCCACTCTTGAACTTAGCAACAGGGAAGGAAGGAAAATAAACACTCAAAGCGCAAAACAAAGCGAGAAGATGGTGAAAAGAAGACAGGATAGTAGCCGCTTCTGGGATAGATTTTTAACTCTGAAAACGTTTTGTATTTATAGGAAAAAAAAAACCTTTTAGGGTTTCGGATTTCTTGTAAATCAAGTTTTCCCAAAACATAAAAAGAATCCTTTAGGGTTTCGGATTTGTAAAACTATATAGGGTTTCGGATTTGTAAAACTATTTTTGGTAAAAATAATAGATCATGGTTGATGTGTTTCTCATTGGCAAGCACAATACATTAGTTAGCCCATGTATTGTTTGCCCACCCCATTCCACCCTCTTGTTTGTCTAACTATCCACATGAGAATAATTATATAGTGGACATCCTTCTCTAGAATATCCATTGTGGGACTAAACTAAAGAGATTCATTCACATCACACCAAGACCAAAAAACATTTAGTTTAAACTCATTTTCTCCAACAATACATCACTATACAAAACAAAACACAAAAACTCGGGAGGGTGTTTACCCGTACCCTAGATATACAATCACTTACTATTTTTTTAGACAAAATATTGAATATTCTTATTTGGAATTGTTTTTTTCTCGGGAAATCACTTTTTGGGCTAGTTTTTTTTTTATAAAGATAATATATTAACAAAAACTAAAGGAGTCTTACGATCCTTGGGAAGGCTTTCCCCGATACATCACCAAACAAAATATTACACATAAAATCAGGGGGAATATCAACTGAGGCTAACCAAGAATATTTGGAATTATTAGATGTCATTTAAAAATAATTTTTAAAACATGTCTATTTTTGTTATTAGCTACATTATCAACACATTAACATGACAAGTTACCAAACATAATTTACTATTTATTATTTATACAAAGCTTCACTTGGTTTACGGTTCAGGTATTTTAAAACTCATATCAATACCAAATTTCACCTTATATTCAACGAAATCGATATCATGAATGAATCATAGGCATATTTTGTGAATGGTTGATGAGTATCTAACACCCTCTCATCTTGTATACTAATTCCGAAATTAAAATTTTGGTTTTACAAATGATAGATATTCAAATAGACCCCTCCAAGACGCTAGGGTAGTTTTTTATTTATCATGTACCTCTTCCTTCCAACAAAAACATAACTAATATTTTCATAATTTGCAAAAATTTTAAAGAAATTAAATAAATTATAATTTCTTAGGCTTCTTCCCATTTATAGTTCTATGTATAACAATGTAGCAAAAAACTCGAAAGTACCTATTTTTAAACCAACACTCTGGTATATATAAATTATCATGTTATTGTTTTTTATAATACGAAAAAATAAAATAAATAGATGTGCATATTATATTTATAAAATTATTAAATAAGTATTTGTAAATCTTGTAGTCGAAAGACCATCAAATTTTTTATATTCTTAAATTAAAATGTAACAACATATTGAAATAGTTTATTTTGAAAATATACCCTATAAAAAAATTAATCATTTTAGGGAAAAAATAAAAATCATTGGTTAGTAAAACCGGATCCCTTAACTTAAATTTTTTGACTTAATTTTGCAATTAATTTCTCCACCATCAGATATAAGTGGACGAATAGTTAATGGAAACTTCCTTACTTTTAAAAATTGCATCTTGATATCAGTGTCCATACACTTACATATGATGGTGAATACTTATTTATTTTACGAGAAAAGAGTATTATTTTCCATAACAAGACCAGTAAACCCTGCGGCCTGCATATATACTAATGATGTCCCATTTATTTGTAAGTGGCCCACAACATAAGCCCAACCTTGTTAGACATTTATGAGGAACCGTGTTTTGGGGCAAATCTAAAACTTTTATCTTAAAATAGTAAAGTGCAATAGCCCCATATCCATCAATTTTTTATAACGGCACTGCCCTTATTTAGTTAGTATTAACGTCAATGATTAGTGATTAATTTTAATGATTAGAGATAATATTAGCTTTTAAAGAAAAATAAAAATATTTGAGAGATAGTGAGGGTTTTATTGAAGAAGAAGAAGAAGAAGAAGAACTAGTGAAGAATTTTTTTTTCTTTTTTAGATTATTGTGATTCAAGTAAGAAATGTCAGGAAAGTGAATCTTCAGCTTGTAGTGCATCTCGTAATGGAACACAAAGGTTTAATGTAGGTAAAATTCGTCAAAAAATTAAAATTTTACAACCTAGATTGACTGACCAGATGAACAGTTCGGCTAATCAAAAGAGAGCCGAACCAAGGTTGTTCTGAAAAAATACCTAGGTTGGACTGATAACGTGTTAGTCGAACCTAAGTTTTTCTTGAAATATACGTAGGTTTGGATGATAAGTTACCAACCGAACCTTGGGCATTATTCGTACATGAAGAACACCCAAGGTTCGGCTGATAACTTGTCAGCCGAGCCTATATTTTTTTTTTTAAATGCTTAGGTTCGGATGACAAGTTATCAGCTGAAATTGGACATACATAGGTTGGGCAGAAAATTTATCAGATGAACTTATCTTTCTTCTTCATTGCAAAGAACAATATAATGTTCGGCTGATTCAAGAAAAAAACAGGACAACCGAACTTAATGTTATTCTTCATAAAATAAAGTTCGGCTATGATTTTGGACTTAATTATCAGCCAAACTGGACTCTGCAACTACAAAATGAAGAACAATGCTAGGTTTGGCTAGGATTTTGGGTACATTAATTACCCAAATTTGACCCTGTAACCTTAGTTAGCAATTCGAAATTCGGCAAACGTACAAGTATTATACGGATTCGTAAAAATCAAATTTGGTCAAAAATCCGGTCAACTGTTCGTGATTCGGGAGTAATTCGAAAACGGCATACATACATGTATAATTCGTTTTTAAGATACTAATTCGGCACTTAAAATTCGACTACGTTAAATTATATAAAAAAAGCCCTAAAACTTAATATTACATAAAAAATATGATAAAAATATTTTATATATATATATATATAATATGAAGAATTTTCTACAATTAAGGATGGTCTAATGGTTAAAGTCTTGGATAATAACATAGAGGTCATGAGTTCAATCGTACACACAAAGTTTTTTTAATTTTTAATTAAAAAAGAAAACAGGTTAATAAAAGAAGGAAAGAAGATAAGATGAACAATCAGGATTTAGCAATCAACTCCTTATTCTTTTTCTTCTGTACAGAAACTAGATTTAGGTTTTTAATTTAGTAGGAGTATTTTTGTGAATTTAATTATTCAAAGACAATTTACAGGGGCGGAGCCCAGATTTGACTAATCCTGTCTCTAGCCCCTCTTAAAATCTCATCTCCATAATGGCATAAAAATCTTTTATTTTTTCTTGTATTTTGTGTTTTGCCCATCAAATATTTAATATTTAGCCCACCAAAGACTTCATGTTTCTATAAAATAATTTTTTTTAATCCTTTTAATAAATTTTTCTGGCTCTACCAATGATAATTTAGTAACCTACTTATCTCTAGGACACCCCTTATAACCATTTATAGGATAGGGCTATTATGTTACAAAAGTTTTGTGTATGACCCAAAACACGGTTTTTTTATGAGTCTCTCCAAGGCTCCTACGGAAGAAACTAACCAGCACCACCAACTCTTTAGTCATGACCGATTTATAACATGAATTCTTTATTACAGTTCCAGATCAAACATGAATTAGAGTCAGACATAAAACCTGTCCTGGCTGAAAGTTTGTAACCCCAAACAATGACTGAAAAAATATATCATCATTGAGACTCTTGAATGGCAAGGCGAGCATTATGTATGTATGGTTTCACAAAAGTATATGAACGAACGGACATTGTGTGGTTCATTTCTATGTTATTTATTTATAGGCTTATGACTGGAATGCCCCAATTGGGGGTCAACTCTCATTTCTGCCCCGACGAAAAAAAATAAACAAAAATGTCCCAATCCTTTAGCTTTTTAGTTAAGTTGGGGCGTGCGAATTGGCACGTGTGATAAAAAGCCAAAATAACCCCACATTTTATCTTGGAAAAATGTCCTAAAAAGAGATTCATGTTATAAAAATGCCCCAAAATGAAAAAGTTACAAAAATACCCCAAAATGAAAAAAGTCACAGAAATGCCCCAAAATGAAAAAAGTAACACAAACATGAAAAGCGTTTAAACATAAGGTTACATGTCTAAAGACTTTTGATGTTTTTGTTATTTTTTTTATTTTGGGGCATTTCTGTGACTTTTTTCATTTTGAGACATTTTTGTAACTTTTTTAATTTAGGGCATTTTTGTAACATGAATCTCTTTTTAGGGCATTTTTCCAAGATGAAATGTGGGGGGTATTTTGACCTGTTTTCACACGTGTCAATTCGCACGCCCCAATTTAACTGAAAAATTAACGGATTGGAACATTTTTGTTTATTTTTTTCCGTTGGGGCAGAAATGAGAGTAGACCTCCATCCGTTAGGGCAGAAATGAGAGTAGACCCCCCAAAATTAGGGCATTCCAATCATTATTCCTTATTAGTTCTATTTTGAAGGAAAATAGGAAAAATTGAGATTTGATAAGATACATACAGGAGGGTCATGAGTAGACCAATATCATGTTACATTTTCGCGGAAAATCGAATTAACATAGCTCATGAGCCACTGTATCTCATGCAAGAAAACAAGAGGAATGGGTGAAGAAGTGGGTACATCTTATATGAGCACAAAAGCTCGAAGTAACTTTGATTCCAAAACAAAATATGCAAGTCCATTTCTTATTATTCATAATCTAAAAAGATTAAAGCTGAACGTAACCACATTCTCAAATACTAAACTTGAATTTATAAGAGTGAATGAAGTAAACACAAATCTTAGTTGAGCTGTTAAATATAGATATAATTTTATATTGGGATTGTATTAGGTTCGAATGATTGAGCATCCACTATATAAATCACATTCAGTCTTCATCATCAACAGAACAGAAAACAACTCAAAGCAGTATAGAAACATATCAAGCTTACATCTAATTAAGATGGGAAAAAGAACGGGTTCTTCAGCCATTGTAATTTACATGGTTTTTTGTCTGCTAGGTTCAGCATTTGCTCAACTGAAGATGGGGTTTTATGCTCAACGTTGCCCTAGAGCTGAGAAAATTATCCAAGACTATGTGAAGCCACGTGCCCCTGTTCCGGCTGCATCTTTACTTAGAATGCATTTTCATGACTGTTTTGTCAGGGTAAGCAAATCGTACTACACTAGTGAATCCTAGGCGCTCTAGTATCATTTATCACTAATGTTGCGTCAGTTCGTATGAAGGGCAATACCGGTGATAGTTAAGATAACTAATTCTACCCACTTTTTCTTTCTAAAACAAACTATATTACCCAACGCTATGAGTTTCACTCACTATTTGTTTTCTTGCTTGGGATACGATTGTATAGTTTTGAAACTGTTAACCTCGTTACAGTTTTATAACAACAGCGTTAACATTTATTAGCATTGTAATATCAACAGCATTAGGCAGCAGGTAACCTTGATGAGAAACCACGAATCGGCTATAGCTAGATGCAATGATCTCACTATCTAATATATGTGTTCTTTACCCAGGGTTGTGATGCATCTGTATTACTGAACTCAACCAGCAGTCAAGCGGAAAAAGATGCTCCACCAAACCTGACTCTCCGAGGTTTCGACTTCATTGACAAAGTGAAAACCTTAGTAGAAGCCGCATGTCCCGGTGTTGTTTCCTGTGCAGATATTATCTCTTTAGCTGCAAGGGATTCAGTTGTTGCCATAGTAAGAAACTCATGAATATATAAATCAAAAGATGCATCTCGTTTCCTGTTTAACACAATTAATGCTAGCTATCAAATTCTTATAATTTCTGCTAGGTGTATGTGATTGATTAAATATTTTTTCTTTACCGTCATAACAGGGAGGACCTACATGGAAAGTTCCCACTGGACGACGAGATGGAAGAGTTTCAGTAAGGTCTGAGGCCTTGCAAAACATCCCTAATCCTAATAGCAACTTTACTACCCTTCGAACAGATTTCGCTAATAAAGGGCTTAGCGTGAAAGATCTTGTTTTGTTATCTGGTAAATACACGAAACAACTTCTACCTATTTTTAGCTTCAAGCAAAAGATTTGGGAATTTTTTTTTAACAATTTTAACCAAGTTCTAATAAACTCTCCATCTCTAGGTGCTCACACGATCGGTGTGTCTCACTGTAATCCTTCTTTCTCAAATCGTCTATACAATTGGACCGGTAAAGGAGATCAAGATCCTTCACTAGACAGTGAATACGCAACAAATTTGAAGGCAAGGAAATGCAGAATAATAACTGATAACACAACATTAGCTGAGATGGATCCAGGAAGCTTTAAGACTTTCGATTTAAGTTACTATAAGCTTTTAGTTAAAAGACGTGGTCTATTTCACTCAGATGCAGCTCTTATTACAGATGCTACTTCAAAGTCATTTGTTACTCAATTACTCCAAGGTAGTTTATCAAATTTCTTCACAGAGTTCGCCACATCCATGGAAAAAATGGGTCAAATTGGAGTTATGACCGGATCAACGGGTGAAATTCGAAAGATATGCTCGGTTACTAATTAGTTTGTATCTTGAGTTGGTTGGTCTGCTTGTATCTTTTGTTTCTGCTCTTCAATTTTTGGGAGCAATCACGAATTTGGAGATAAAGTGTGGTTCTTCAATTTGTGTTGTTATTCTTATTGTTCTTGTGTTCTTTTATGTTGGGTTTGAAAGCTCATGTTGCCTTTGCTGGCTTTCATTGAAATGATTGAGTATAACTAAATAAAGAGTGGGCTTCTAGTTTTTGTTTTAATTATGAATTGTGAATCTGATTCTGAAGTGAGGTAATTTAATGAAATGTTAGCTTACGAAGCTGTAGACCCTTGCAAAAAGAAATGTACCTACTAAATCACTAAAGCTAAAGTCTGTAGATTCATATCCTAAATTAGTAAAAATAGACTTGTAGGCAAGCTTGTAATGAACAATATTCATGAATGTCCTACCAGCGTGATACAAAAATATAATAACATTGGCCATTCTTACTTCTTCGATGAACTACAACGGCAAATACTAAATTAACGATGGTATTTGGCTTTGGAGAGGTTAAATGAAAATTGTTTAGAGACCATGCTTAGTTGCTCACTCTAACAACTTCTTCAATGGAATATGTGTGAGGATGAATGTCTAAGTTTACGTAGGATATACATCCATTTCCTCTAAAATCTTTTTCCAACTCTAACTTCTTTAATCAATGTATAAATAATATGGCTTAATTTTGGGTTGACATCCTAGTCAGCTTTTACTTAATTAAATTAATTTTAATATATTAAATAACCATATGTAGCTCTAATCAACTCTAATAAAATCTTAAGTTATTGAAAATAACATTTACATTAATTAAAAGAAGAGGCCAAATACAATACCGTTGGAAATGATTTTTTTTTTCTCCCTAATTTCAAGGAAAAATAGCAAGAGGATGTCTTGTTTGTGTTGCCACATAGAAAACACACACAATGACCATTGGAGCTCTAAGTATATATTAGACGTACAATATGTACATAAGTCTCGCCTTATCATTCCAGGTCAAATACAGTTAGGAACTGTAGACAACAGAAGCTTCATCGACTGTGTCAATAACTGATTCAGCAATATCCGCAACTACTTTGATAAGAATTGACAAGTTCAACTAAGTAGTCAAGTTTGTTCCAATATATCTTAAATTTTAGTCTTATTGTTTCCTTATATCTCCTTATTTATCTACTAACAGTTAGGATTAGGATTGAATGATTAACCTATTTCATCTTGTATTTGTATCTATAAATAGTGAATAAAAGTTTAGCAGTCGACAGAATTGTCAGACTAACAAAACACCATCTTCTAGTTTAAAATAGTATCATCCTGTTAGATTTTAGCAACCTGATTTTTTTCTTTCAGTTTTTTTTTTTGTTTTTTCCCTCTCATCACAATGGCAACAATCCTCAATCATCTCCACATCAAACCTCATCAAACAACATTTCTGAAAACCCTAATTCCTCTCGAATTTTGGATCATTATGTAAACCAACCCATCTGATAACCCTGTTATTGTATTGTTTTGCCCACTTTTTCAAGGAAACAACTACATTTCTTGGTGTTTTTAGGTAAAAGCGATTTAAGGGTAAAAGGGAAAATATTGGAGAAGATTGATGCTAATCAGAGCAAATGATGGATTAAGCTGATGCCAGTCAAACCAAATCTCTTAAACACCAAACATTTGTACGATATAAGTACTTTTAAGATTCGAAAGATCAATCTGTACAAAATTAGCCTAAATCAAGAAATGACTATTCTAATTTCGTTTCGGTCACAAAGGAAGGAGAAGGGTTGATCTGTAGGGAGGGAAGCAAAAAGGGTATTGAGATCAATGGAATTGAATGCCAGTGATGGTATGATGTGTTGAACTGCTGTGAAGATGAAAATCAGAAGCCTGAGTTTTCTGAGAATCTCTAAGATGACAGCTCTGTGATCGTCCAAGCTCTTATGATATCAAAATTCTTGTTTTTTGTCGATAGGTTGGAGAACCTATTTATAGCAGTGGAAGTTAACACATGATCTCAAAAGTGGTGACAGTTGCATAGAAGTGGAAGAGTAGAGAAGTGGAAATCGTAGTGAAAACAAATTAGATCATGCTAGTGGGACTTGACAGTTGTACGACTACTATTTTATTTATTCCTTCAACTACCGACACGATTTTTAAACTTTCTCATCGTGGGTGTATTGTTACACCGCACGTGCTATAGGCCGCCAGACTAAAACCCTAGTGAATATCCCCCCATGTGACATAATTGATTTCTCGAGCATGGTTGAGTCTATTTTATAGACGTGTATTATTTGGTTAGTTGTTGACTTAGCTAGACAGTTAGTCTTACCATATTGATGAGTCTAACATGTTTTTGAGTCTAGCATGTTGCTGAGACAAGCAGTGATGCTTGATACGTCATAGTGTTTGAGAGTCCAATTGATATTGGCATTGGTATTTGTAACATATCATTGTGTCAGCTGAGGCAGCAATGATAGTCGTATGACCTTGAAGTTGTATGAGTGGTAATCTCATACAAAATACCAATCTCGTGTGAGCGCTGGTCGCGCGCGAGTATTAGTCGTGTGCGAGTACTAGTCGCTACGCAATTTATAAAATATTTAGTTTCGTCAAAGTAGATAAATTAAGATTATTTTAATTATTGGTAGCGGGACCAATTAAATTATGAGTAGCGGCACTAATTGGTAGCCACACCAATTGGTAACAGTACCAATAAATTATTTTCTTTAATTGATTAAGCAATAAAACCCTAATATGGCACATGAACCAAATGGCAGATGGGGGACTAGTAGAGAGACCGACTAAAGAAGAGGGAAAGTCCAAGAGAGAAAGGGAGGACCGACCAATGGTGGGACCGTCCATGGGATGTGAAATATGAATCTGGTGGTCGTGGGACCATGCTTCGTGTATCATATCGTCTCTCTAGCAATATTTGGATATATTTGGTAATAATATTTAAGAGAGAGAATTTTGGTGTAAAGACCAAAATTTGGAAATATTAAAATAATGATATTTTAAAAATATCAGATGGTTGTGGGACCATTCTATATTGTTGCGCGTAGCTATTTGGTCTTTGAAGCTATTTAGAATTTTTGAATTTGGTAGAAAGAGCAAAGGAGTTTTAATAGAAAGAGGAAACCCTATGATAAAATAACAAAACTTAAAAAATATAAGAGTAGGGACCGGCCAAGGTGGCTGGCCGGTTGGCACCGGTACCACAACTCTTTATTTTATTATTATTATTTTTAAATCCTTCCTCTTATTTGATCTTAAGACCTATTTCTCTTTAAAGGTACTGCTTCGAAGACCATTATTGTTATATACACCCGTGGGTGTTATCCCTTATGCCTGAAAAATTCAGACATGACGTTCTTTAGTAAAAACGTTCTAGATTCTTCATACGATGTCCGTTTTTGATAATCTTCCCAATTAATATTGGAAAATCGTTGGCAACATCCCAACGCGGAAATATTTATGTTTAGAGCTCGTTTTGGTTGTCAAACAGAGAAAACAACAACCTTCCATGAATTTTTAGATAAAATCTTGACAGTTTTCTGCTTGTAGTTCGTCTAGGGTTTAAGTCATATCTCTTAGACCGTTACTCAGAATGGGATTCCATTTTAGCATGTCGTAGTAGACACATAGGGGAACTTATGTTGTTTAGAACATTTTTCCCCATTCTACACCCATTGCTACGTTTTTCCAAGGTGACTATGATGATACGTCAGAAACTAGGTGTCGACCATTGTTAGGGTTTTGTTGTATTTCAACCAATATTGAGATTTTAGTGTAACCAATATTGGAGATGTGTGATTCAAGCTCAACCAATATTAGAGATTGATTAGTTGGAGCTTTAGCTTTGCATTTGACGCGACAACGACTTAGTGTTTACACAAAGATGTGGTGCTTCGACTTAGTACATTTACGCGCAATTTTTCATGCACTGTGATAAATCAACATTATTCAATTAAGGTTTAAAATTTTATATAAAGTCACACTAGGAATTAAACCGGGAATATAAAGAGGAATCGAGTCGCTCTATACTAGAGAGCAATATATCTAAGAATATTGGTATCCACTCGGGAACCGAAATGTGTTCTGGGTATTTATTATGTATAGTCAGAGATAATTGGGAAAAATTGCAATCGGCACCAGTGATATTTTGAGGTCAATGTTGCTTTATACTAGTGATTAATCTATCTAGGAGCTTTCCTATCATTATGAAGGAGTAAGCACTGAGTTGTACAGTACTGATGTTGTGTGTAAAATATTGAAAGCTCATTCAGACAAGGCTCTAATATTATATGTGTGTTTTCATAAAGAGCACAAGATCAGTGTGATATGCATGTAGCGAGAGTTTGATATTTTAATTCTCTTGCGAAATATAAAATATGAATTTTATGCTTTTGATGTCGGGTCAGTAGCATATAAAATATTATATTATTTTTACGCTTCTACTGTTGGGTCAATACGACTTTACTATTTTACCCTTTGTTAAAAATCTACCATTTACATTGAGTCCCCTGCTTAGTGTGGTACAATAATGTTCAGCAGTAAGCACTGGATGGTGATTTTTTTGAAAACAAAATCAAGAATAAATAATTTAGTTTAGTCTGTTGGAACTTACCAGAAATTCTGTAATTGACTTGAGTTGATACTTTGTAGTGTCGAGTAGTCATCTGAAGCTGAATGACCTGTGAGGTAGAATTGGCGCAGAGAGCTTCGTCTGAAGAGAACGGATCAGTGAGGCACGACTGGGTACGACTAGCATATGGTAGAAGGACCAAATTCATTGTTGACCAAGTCAAAGTTTGAGCAAGTTTTGCTTTTTTTGTCATTGTACTCTTATGTATTTAGAGCATTCTTCTTCTACCGTAACAACAACGGGAAGGTCTATGGAACATTAGTTGGTTGTAGAGAGTGTTGAGGCAATATTACCGTCAGAACACAAAAATAAGTGTTGAGGCAATACTGACGTAAAACATTAAGATGAATGTTGAGGCAGTGGTGCTGCAGAACACTAAAATGAGTGTTAAGGCAGTGGTGCCGCCAGAACACAAATATGAGTGTGGAGGCAATGGTGTCACAGAACACTAAGGTGCATTTTGAGGCAATGGTACCATAGAACACTAAGATGAGTGTTGAGGCAGTGGTTTCCCATAACACTAAGATGACTTTTGAGGCAGTGAATCCATCATAACACTAAGATGAGTGTTGAGGCAGTGATGCCGTAAGAACACTAAAATGAGTGTTGAGGTAGTGATGCCGTAAGAACAATAAAATGAGTGTTGAGGTAGCGGTGCCACAAAAAACTAAGATGAGTGTTGAGATAGTGATGCTGTTAGAACACTAAGATGAGTGTTGAGGCAATGGTGCCACAGAACTCTAAGATGAGTGTTAAGGCAGTGATGTTGTCTGAACACTAAGATGAGTGTTGAGGCAGTGGTGCTGTTATAACACTAAGATGAATGTTGAGGAAGTGGTGCCACTGAACACTAAGATGATTGTTGAGGCAGTAATGCCACAGAACAATAGGATGAGTATTGAGGCAGTGGTGCTGTCAGAACACTAATAAGAGTGTTGAGGCAGTGATGCCGTCATAACACTAAGATGAATGTTGAGGCAATGATGCCACAAAATACTAAGATGAGTGTTGAGGCAGTGGTGCCATCAAAAAATTAAGATGAGTGTTGACGCAGTGGTGCCGTCATAACACTAAGATGATTACTGAGGCAGTAGTGCCACAGAACACTAAGATGAGTGTTGAGGCAGCGATGCCATCAGAACACTAAGATGAGTGTTGAGGCAGTGGTGCCGTCATAACAGTAAGATGAATGTTGAAGCGGTGGTGCCACATAATACTAAGATGATTGTTAAGGAAGTGGTGCCACATAACACTAAGATGAGTGTTGAGGCAGTGGTGCCGTCAGAACACTAAGATGAGTGTTGAGGCAGTGGTGCCACATAACACTAAGATGACTGTTGAGGCTGTGATGCCATCATAACACTAATATGAGTGTTGCGGAAGTGATGTCGTAAGAACACTAAAATGAGTGTTGAGGCAGTAATGCTGTAAGAACACTAAAATGAGTGTTGGGGCAGTGGTGCAACAGAACACTAAAATGAGTGTTGAGGAAGTGATGTTGTTAGAACACTAAGATGAGTGTTGAGGAAGTGGTTCCACAGAACACTAAGATGAGTGTTGAGGCAGTGGTGTAGTATAACACTAAGATGAGTGTTGAGGAGTGGTTCCCTCAGAACACTAAGATAAGTGTTGAGGTGGTGGTGCCGGAAAAAATTAAGATGAGTGTTGAGGCAGCGGTGACGTCAGAACACTAAGATAAGTATCGAGGCAGTGGTTCCACATAACACTAAGATGATTAAAATCTGAGCATTGATATATATATACAGAACAAGTTCAAGGGATTCATCCGTGGAAGTTTTGCGACTTGAGACAAGTTCAATAGTACTCAATAGGATCCTTATTGAATATCGAATAATAATGGGTCCATGCAACTCGGCTAAGATTAATCATGATGAGTTCAATATTTCATTATTGATAAACATGTTTCATGTACTAAAGGTCTATATAGATATTGTAAATACAGTAATGAATATATATTACTCAATATGAGTCTTAATATTGATGTATATATGAGTTCAAGGGATTCAGCTGCGGATTTATTTCACCTGGAACATGTTCGATCTGTTATATACTAATGGACAATCTATCTAGGAGCTAGGTTCAAGTTGCTCTATACTAGTAAACAATATATCTAGGAGCTTTGTTATTCAAGAACAAGATAAAGGAAGTGAATGACACAATAATATGTTACGTATATTTTGTACAGTCGTCAGAGAACAGCTGGGAGGAGTTGCATCAAGCGCCCATTTCATTCTGAGGACAAATTCGCTCTATACTAGTGGACAATCCATCTAGGAGCTGGAGCATTCATTCAGGAACAAGAATATATTCTGGATGTATATTTCATATATTAAGAAAACATATGGAGAGGAATCGTAAACTATACCAGTGGAATTCAGAGGACAATATCGTTCTATACCAGTGGACAATCCATCTAGGAGCTATCCAATCAATGTAGATTCAATGCAGAGGTGAATACTGAATTATAAATATTTATATATATATATATATATATATATATATATATATATATATAATGATCCTGTAACCACTCTACAAATATAAATATATATATTTAAGGTATTAGAATTCACCCAGATGAATTTTATATCTTTGAGACGAGTAGTGGTGAGCAGTCCCCAGTCACACTCTTCTTGCCTTTATTCTTTTGAGCAAGTTCAGATGTATTTTATTTTTGTTAGGAAAAGATAAACGTCTTCCAGAAAAAACATGGCTGAGACCGGTGAAGGTATCCTTGCGTTATGTCTTCGATAGGTAGAGAAGCTCACACAGGTGCTCCATCAGGAATTGAACTTTTTGATTGACAGGTTCTTCAGGCATGGTGAAACTCCTGACATAGAGAGGATTTTTGTGTACTCCTTCAATCACATTACTTGGATGGTTGAGTACTATACGGCTTAAGAGCTAAACGTCGACTGATATGAGTCTCACGTTCCTCTTCGTTCTTGACAGGTTTTGTCCTATATAACAGGGAAGGTGCAATCGTGGCCGATCGCTTGGAAGCTTCATGTAACTCGTAAAATGTTTGAAACCGTAAATTCTCTAGTAGAACACGATAGACTGGTATCATTTCATTGATGCAGAGTTCCACCAATTGCAGTTCAGTCACATTCGGTTCATGATAGTCTAGTGTTTGAACTCTGAACCGCTTCACATTATCATTGGGATGTTCATTGCTTCGATGAAGCATCTTTCCCAAGTCTGACAACGTGACTTGTTCAGATACAAAGAAGTATTTTCTGTCAAAGGCAGTGACCATCTCGTACCAGTTGGCAATACTGGTGGGAGGAATGTTATTGTACCATGTGTATGCTCTTCCAGGGAGAGATTTGGAAAATTTTCTGAAGCGGAGTATATGATTATATTCATGTTCCCTTAGCGATTTTAAGAAGTGTAAGATATGTTCACGAGCATTCCCAGTTTCATCATAAAGAGAGAATAAAGGGGAGAAATATCCCCTCGAAAAAGGGATCCTATGAATTTCAGAAGGATAAGGAGGTTGATGAACAACAGACGAATTCTCCTTTCTGTTACTTTGGAGAAGTCGTTCCAAATTTTCATGAGTGACGAAGTTGGGTTGTTGACGATCAGCGAGAATACGAACTTCGTCGTCTTCGTGAGCGTGACCCCTCAAAGTGTTGCCATCAGCAATTGCTTCAGAAGTATTTCTATTTTGTTATGTTGGTGATAATTTCTCTGCAATAGTCTTGAGAAAGGTGAGGACTGATAGAAACATTTTTGTGCCTAAATTGTTCTCATTTTCATATATTTTTGGTACTCACTTTTGTACTTATTTTGGTATTTTATGTATTTGTAGGTATTTTTGAGAAATAAACATTTATGGAAAAATTGGCTCAAAAAGTTGTTAAAGGCACCCGGGAAAATTACTAAAGGCACCCAAGATGATTGATAAAGGCACCCAACTTTTCGATATGGGCACCCTTCTTCATTATTCAAAAATTCGAAAAAGGGCGGGAAACAACTTCTCACGTGAAGAGTTCTTGATTTAGGTTGATATCGATTTTTGGGGATTTTAAAGAGTTTAAACCTTATCAACATGAAGCAACAATCATTAGAGAATGAAACACGTAAATTACAAGAGTTTAAAGTCGCGAAACAAGCTGGAAAATCCATGTTTTTTCCGGAAAAGAGTTTTCTTCTCCTACTCGGATTTACATGAATCTGACTTTGTTTTGGATTGGTTTTTGAGTCCTTATCGATTAAGGATGAGTTGTTAGGGTTTGTGGAACCTATAAATAGCAAAGAGGAAGAGGAAAAAGAAGGCATGCAGGCTCGGGAAGAAAAACAAGAGAAAAAAAAAAGAAAGTTCTGCTGCTAGTGAAGAACAAGGATACGGCAACGATCCCTTCAACCCATCTGCAAAAAATATCTTCGTCTTTGCAACGTTTACCTTCAGCTATGACGGTTTTTTTCAACCCATCAGCAACGTTTATCTTCGCTTTGCAACATTTATCTTCGAGCTCCATTGCAACAGTTAATCTGTAACACCCAGAAAACGTTGCAAATTTCTTGTTTTATTATTTTTAGCTTCTTTTCTTCTTCTCAAGCACTTTTGATCCATGTACCAATCTTTTGAGAGTTCTTTGATCATGATAATCTAATTCCAACCATTGGGACAATGGAGGAAGCCATATTTCATGAATGAATGGTAACTATTTTTGATTCGTAATGACTTTTGCATTGATTTTAATTGATTTATGATTTTCCTTAATTAGTTGTGATTTTGTTTGATGGTGTATGCTGGGACTTAAGAGCTTTTGATGCGCCATGCTTGTGATTTACATTTAATATTTTAGAAATCTACTTTTTGCAAAGAAACAGAGTCAATAAATGAGTTATAATTGTTAAAGAATCATTGTAGAAATCATTCAAAAGTGATGTTGGTGGAATCCTGAGTTCCAGTTCTTCCCAATACTATTAAAATATTTTACTTATTTTCTAGTTTAAATCAAAATTAGGTCTAAAACGAATCTTCACAAGTCTCAGCGAACGAACTATTTTTACCACTTTTCTAAAACGAACATGTTTTTGGTGCCGCTGCCGGAGACTTGTTTTTAGGTTTTTTTTTAGGTCAGTTAGTTAATTAGATTTTTATTTTTATTTTTTCTATTTTACATTGTTGGGTATTTTTCTTTGTATTTCAGTTTTTGGATCAAAAAGAAATTGGAGTAAAAGATTATATTGATTGATTAAAGACTTGGAGTCAAAGATAAATCGAAAAGAATGGAAAAAGAAGATAAATTTTCTTTATTTTTTTAAGTTAATTTTAATTTTATTTAATTTTTAGGGTTTTATTTATTTTTGTTTTTAGAAAATTGTACTAAGAAATCTTTTATTATTTTTGTAATTTTTCTTTTATTTTTGTACTTTGTACTTTATTATCTTTGGACTTTTGGACATTAATATTTTTTAAGCCCTACGGAAGGGTATTATTGAATATAAACTGCAATAGTGAAGGACGACAATTACGATATTGTCTCAGCCCCTCGGGTTCGTACACTGACATAGGAGCCGGTGGCTTGAGTCGACTTCAACGGTTCATCGCCCGTCTAGAACGGGAGGTCAGACTCTAACCACCCATGAATCTCTGTCAGTGGGTTTTCTGGACTCCTTCGTGTGTATATATGCTGAGTACCTGAATACGGATTTACTTTTCTAGTAAAGGGCAAGAACTGGCCATACAAGATAAGGACTCGGATTTTATCACTGTTTCCTTCTTGCCCGTTTTAGGAACACGTTACCAAACGCGAACCTAAGCCTTAAAATTTGAATAGAAAGAGACTGATAGGGTAACGAGCTTATTGGAAAGTCATTCAAAAGGAATGTATTGGTTACTCCGTTAGCCTAACTCAAAGTTCATGAAGATTATTTTAAGTAGATTCGAGCCGCCTTGTAACCCAAGGAAACATTGCCAAAGAGGCAGGGTTATCAAAGATCCTTAGATCTTATCATTTTTCTATTCGACTTAATCTAATTCGGATCGTTCTAAAAGATTTGCTAAAACTGTAACTAGTTGCCTTTTGGATGAATAAAAGATGGTTTAGAAACAATCTAAGTGGATCCATCATGCTTTTTGTTTTCCCGATTCAACGGGTTTGATTTGGTTGAGTAAGCCTTGCTTGTGATTGCTTAGAATTCCCTTCCAATTAGGATTTTTTATTTTTATTTTTTTATAGTTTATGGCAAGACCGCTCGAAATCATCACTGAGCGAGCTTGGAAAAGAGACACTCTAGGTCGTTTGATTAATGACAAACCTAGTAGTTATGTGCTTGGAAACGAGGATCTTGAAGACTCTTCTTTTGACGGCTCTGTTTTTTGGAAATTTTAATTTTGAGAACTTGACACTGTGTGAAGAAGTTACTCCTGGTCCTTTGATAGTGCCAGCAATAGTGATGTAATTTTAAATAGTGGTAAAAAGGGTTTGATACTCAGACTTGTGAAGACTGATTTCTGGACCTAATTTTTAATAACTAAAAAGAAAACAGATTAAAGTAAAGTCGATTTAAAAGTGATGGGAGGAACCAAGACTAAGGATTCCACTTTTAACCAATAACTCAAGTGATAAAATCGTGCAATTCTTATATTCGGTTAAATCAAATCATTTCCAAAGTTAGGTTTTTGAGAAAATAGTTGTAAATCGTTAGCATGAGACATCAAGAGTTTAAAACCAAGCATGACCCATCAAAAGAAAACACAACTACTTGAGAAAAACCATTTTTTCCATTTAATTCAAGGCAAATAATAATAAAAGAATTGTGAAATAAATAGATAAAATAGAAGTTACCACTTAATTATTGGAGAAAAAGATTCCTCCGTCGTCCCGGTGATGGTGATTAGCTCAATGTATTGGAAACACACTCAAAATAATCTTTCATTGCTCAAAAAGTGCTTACGATGATAATAGAATAGCACACAAAACTTTTGACACGCTTATAAGCGTTACAGTAAGTAGTTATGTGCGTTACAAATGGTATTAAAAGATTATGGGAAAGAAGGAAGGACTGATGGTGCGACAGAAAAAGTACGGTTTCACCACACTATTAACGACAGTTCAGGTTTTTAGTTTGTTCTTCGTGTTCGTCTTGCACCAGCAGAAATTTTTCTGTCTGTACACTTCTTCCCGCGCTCTGATCTCTCTCTAAGCTTCACCAATGATTCTCCCCCCTTCTTTAATATTCTATGGTCTTCTATTTATACTACCATAACCCTAAATCTCTTCAAACTTCCCTTTAATTCTCGGTTGATTCACCGAAGAAAATATTCAAAAAAACAGAATTTCCTGATTTAGCTTCTTTCTTCGTTTCTTGATTCTATTAAAAGAATAATTTGATATCCTTCTTTTTTTATTCTTTCCCAAACAATTCAGTTTCCTAAGTTAAGAAAATTCCATAAACAAAACTTGTTTCCAAATTCCAGTGAAGTTTCATGTTCCTGTACGTGAAGAAAGAATTTTCTTCCCGCCCAAATTTGAGTTCAAAATGTTGGGTGTCGTTGCCCTTATCCAAAAAGTGGGTGCCTTAATCCAATGTGAAGGTGCCTTTAACATTTCTCCAAGAACACCTACAAATAAATAAAAACCATAATAAATACAAAATCGAGTATCAACAATACATATAATTGAGATCAAATCAGATACAAAAATGTGTCTATCAAATAGCGACTTTAAAAGCTTTGTTGAACCCGACTAGGAATTCTCGTCCATCATATGTCAAGTTAGCTGAAACTGAAGCAAACTATGAGTTAAAACCTGGGACCATACAGATGCTCCCAATCTTCTTAGGAAAAAGAACATGAAAACCCCTATTTCCATGTTAGGGATTTTGAGGAAATATGTAGTACCATCAGGATTAAGGACCTAGATGATGAAGCATTGAAACTTAGATTGTTCCCTTTTTCACTAAGAGACAAAGATAAATCTTGGCTATATAGTTTGACTTCTTAGTCCATTGAAACCTATGAACAACTTACATCTGCCTTTTTCCAGAAGTTTTTCCCTAGGAACAAAACATCATCTATTAGGCAGCAGATTTGCACATTTACTCAACAAAAGGGAGAATCTTTATATAGGTATTTGGAAAGGTTCAATGACTTATTATAACAATCTCCTCATCATGGTTTCGAAAAAATAAAGCTAGTTCAGATCCTCTACGGGGGTTTAGATTATTCGACAACAACCATGGTTGAATTTTTATGCACAGGTGGGTTTGAAAATAAAATTGTCGATGGTGCGATGACATTTTGAATGAAATCGCCAAAAAAATCCACCAATGGGAAAATAGTAGGGAGCCCCAGAATACAATTCTTCTAAGTAGATGAAATGTCAATAGGGTAGAAGGATCTTTTGAATCACATGCCAAAATAACAGCTATATCAAAAAGGTTAGAAGCTTTAGAACTGAGTCAATCTAATTGTGGAATTGAACCCAAAACATTTTGGGAAGGACAGACTGTTTAAGAGAACGCCCATGCTCTTTATAATAACACTAGATTTGACAATCATCAGAAGTTTGACCCTTATTCATAAACCTATAACCCTGGTTGGAGAAACCATCCTAACCTTGCTTGGTCTAAGGGCCAGAGTCAAGGTCAGTCTAGTAATTCTAAGGTTCCCACAGGTTTTGGATATACTAAGAATCCTTCAGGACCGGTACAATTTCAGAATCCGATAAATAAGACGATCATGAGTTTAGCAGAGTCTCTCGCCTTATTGACTCAGGACACTAAAGATTTTTGGCAGTCAATCAACTAAAGTTTACAAGAAAATCAAAAGATTGTTCAGGCTAACAGTTAGGCTATTTCCAATTTAGAAACCCAGGTTGGTCAAATCGCTGAGTTTTTGAGAGAAAGAGAAAAAGGTAAGTATCCTAGTCAGACCCAACCCAATCCTAGAGGAGTTCATGAAGTATTTCCTGGTGAGAAATCATCAAATCATGTGAATGTAATTAGAACCCTTAGGAATGGTAAAGTGGTAGACAACAAGGTAACCATGCTTGATAGTGAACATATTGTAGTTCACCCTTCTGAGCCAGTAGCTGAAGAGACTGATGAAGTCTCTAAAGAGCCTGATGCAGTTCCTTATAAGCCAGATTTTGTGCCCAGAGCCCCGTTACCACAACTGTTAGCACCAACAAAGAAGGAATCCAACTTTAACGATATATTGTAGGTTTTTAAGCAAGTCACTATCAACCTTCCATTATTAGATGCAATTAGGCAGATTCCTACTTATGCCAAGTTCCTTAAGGATATGTGTACGCTAAAGCGAAAGCTTACTGATACCTAACTTGTCCCTCGCCCAGAGAATCAGATACATGTGATATTAGGTCGTCCGTTTCTAGCAACATTTAATGCGATCATTAACTGTCTAAATGGTATTATAAACTTATCTTTTGGTAATATGACTATTGAGATGAATATTTTAAATATTAGTAACCAACCACCTGAGCTAGATGACATGTGCATTGAAGAGGTGAACATGATAGGAACATTAGTTCAGGAGTTATCACCAAACACTTTGTTAGAAGATCCATTAGAGAAATGCCTAGCCCACTTTGGGTTTGATTTTGACGATGATAATGTTATTAATGAGGTGAATACTTTGTAAGATTTTGCACCTTTGACGGACACTTGTAATATATGAAAAACTAATTTTTGAAGTTTTACCAGTTTATAAGTACACCTTATTTCCTTCTATAGAGGAAGCTGACTGTAGTTCTGACCTTAAGGACTCTAGAATCTAACCAATAGTTTTTAGTCCATGTGAGAGTAATGTCTACCCTAAGTTTGGGGGGTACCGATGATTCTTGTGATTTTCAAGTATCCCTGCTTAAAGTCATTAAAAAGAGGCTTGACATTTGCACCTCTACCATTTTGCAAGATCATCTTCAAACTAGATTCCCTGAACCTATTGATGTCCAAAAAGAAGTTCAGTTGTTAGAAACCTATCCTATGCTCGATGTGGTTTACCTAGGCAATAATACCAAGATTGAATTTGTTTTCCCGCCAAAATATTTTTTTCCATATGTGGGAACGTATGAATTTCAAACGTGTTAGTTATTAAGTTCTGAGACTAAGCCTAATTACTTTAGGAAATTAGAATTGACACATTTGTTTAAGAATAACCATTTTCATAGTAGTCAACTGTGTGGGTCAAATATGATTGACTTTTAGGATCCACAATTATTTAGGTTATTATTATGTGCTTCTAAGTTCTTGGTTGAGTTTTTCCAGATTTTACAACCTGATCCTGTTGATCCTGCCTACGAGGAAATCCATCCCATGAAAATATTTTATCTAGACCCTTTTATAGAGTCTGAACCTGAACCACAACTAAATGTAATTGTGTAAAACAGAAAACTAAATAAGGGTGTGCTCGGTTTTTTCATTTTCTGAGCCTGCTAGTTTCCTTTTATTTGTGATAGCACTATTTGATTTAGATGACCCATATTTGTTCCGACTATTGCTATATGATTTTATAAGGTGACTAATTCTTTCTTAGTCTGGATGAAGAATTTAAACTTAGCACTTCTTGGGAGGTAACCTATGCTCATGCGACACGGTAATATCTTTCCTTAACTCCTTTCCTTCGATTGGTAACAGTTTCTCCTTGTTCATGTTTTTAATCATTCATCTTTAGAACATTAAGGACAATGTTAGATTTAAGTTGGGGGTAAGGGAGAAACTTTTAAGTTGAAATATGAAACTCCAAAGGCTAGAAACTTGTGAACAAGTCAGGATAACACTAAAAATTCTAGGTAGATGGAAACTTAGTTCTTTTTCTATAGGAATTGGTGTGCCCAGTTAAATGGTATATTCATAAAAAGACAGAGTTCAGGTGTTAGAAATAACAGGATAGTCGTCACCATATCTCGGGGTCTATCTCGACCATATCACCTTCTGTTTTTATTTTTACAATTTATGTGTTTCTTTAAGTGATTTGGTGGGGCACCAATATCGAATTGTTATCGCCTCCAGGATGGAGTAGAGTGTTTGAGATTATTTAGACTATGATTTAAAAAAAATTGAGTATTGACACTTTGATAGCAATATGTGTGTGTTCTCCATGTCTCCGTCGCCTAAGCAAACGTGGAACGCAGGATCCATGAGAACTATCATGTAAGATGTTGATAAGAAGCATGCGCTTGGATTCATTTGATCCAATCATGTTGTCAGTACATTTAAGTAATAAATTATTTTTTATTTTCAATAAATCGGTCGCTTGGACCCTTGTATATACCAGTTGATTCAATATTAGTATAAGGAGTAAGACCAGTGGGAGTGTATCTCAATCCATTAGGATTCATCCTGGCACTGACCTTCAGACAGATATGTGAAACACCGTTCACCTTAGTCAACATGCACAAACTTCATTCTGTCTATATCCATCTTCTAAATCTATTCATGTGATTGAACTTTGATAGATTCTGAGTATAGTGGTTGAACGAATATCTAAGTAGAGCTTTGTTTTCTTATATATGAATTTCAGTATGCTGAGTGCAAACTCGTGTACAACAATTGGACTTATATAGGGTAATGATTCTCATAGCCGAAGAATTTAGTATACCAACTAAATAGCTTGTTTAGTGTTTACCCTCAATCGTTCACAGGTAGCTAGGGTTTGGAGTAGAAGGTTTTGTTGGTATACCTCTTGTAAACCCTCACGAGACTAAAACTCGTCCTTTAGGGACATCTATTGGTTTAAAGGCTTGTTGCACACGCTAAGTAGATTCGCGATGTCTGCGAAAGTGAGTTAGGATTTTTATTTTTATTTTAGATTAGATTTGATCGAGGACTAGAAAATAATAAGTTTTGGATTGATTAGATTTCTTTTGGATTGGTTTTTGGGTCCTTATCGATTAAGGATGAGTTGTTAGTGTTTGTGGAACCTATAAATACAAAAGAAGAAGAAGAGAAAGAAGGCATGGAGCCTCGGGAAGAAAAACAGGAGACAAAAAAAAGAAAGTTTTGCTGCTAGTGAAGAACAAGGATACGACGACGATTCCTTCAACCTATCTGCAACAGATATCTTTATTTTTGCAACGTTTATCTTCAACTCAACGGTTTCTTCAACCCATCAACAACGTTTATCTTCGCTTTGCAACATTTATCTTCAAGCTCCATTACAACAGTTAATCTGTAACGCCCATAAAACGTTGCAGATTTCTTGTTTTATTATATTTAGCTTCTTTTCTTCTTCTCAAGCACTTTTGAGCCATGTACCAATCTTTTGAGAGTGTTTTGAGCATGATGAGCTAAACCCAACCACTGGACAATGGAGGAAGCTATATTTCATGAATGAATGGTAACTATTTTTGATTCTTAATGACTTTTGCATTGATTTTAATTGATTTATAATTTTTCTTAATTAGTTGCGATTTTGTTTGATGGTGTATGCTTGGACTTAAGAGCTTTTGATGTGCCATGCTTGTGATTCACAGTCAATGTAGGCAAAGAAACAGAGTTTAAAAGAGCTATAATTCTAGAGAAGTGGCAATCATGGTGAAAACCAATTCCATTATGCTAGTGGGACTTGACAGTTGTACGACCACTATTCCATTTATTCCTTCAACTGACGACAAGACTTTTATACTTTCTCATCGTGGGTGTATTGTTACACCGCACGCGTTGTAGGCCGTTGATGGGATTTCAGATTACCTTATTTAAAATAACCGCAATCGCACGGCAACTAACTAGTAGACAGCGGCAAATACGGGTCGAACCCACAGGGAGCGGGAAAATACTGCAATCAATATCTCAATTAACTAATCAGGAGTAATATTTTTGGGATTTTTAGAATTACGAATAAAATAATAAAACAAACTAAAATAATAAAAATAACTAAAATAGAGAGAGTCAGTAACCAAGGTTTTCAGTATCCACCACTATTTCTATTTAATTACTGAAATGAAACATAACTCATGAATATTCATGTATTAGAATCGCAAATGTCACTTGGACGCCCTAAGCATGGTGCATCAAAATCCCTAGTCTCAAGCATACACCATTTAATTGCGTTAGCGAGAAAATAATAAGAAGCTAATTATAGGTTCACAAATAATATTTGGCTCTTCTAAGCATACCACATCTAAGGATTTAACCCAAGCATGAAATATCAAATAAGTAGACAAACATATTTGTTATCCTATTGATTCTGCGCATAGGATACTGTATTGTACACAACCGTGAAGCAACAACTAATTTAGCTTTATATCAATAAACAAAATCATGGAATTAATCTATTCAAATCATAATAGTCTGCATCAAATAAATCGATTCAATTAATCTAAACTTTTAAGTGGTTTCAACATTAAACCCTAGTTACAAATTAATTAGGACATGGAGATGGGTTTCTCAAAACCCATAAAATTAATTAAGAAAAGTAGAGGAAGAACAGATAAACCAAATTTAGTTTCTTCTCCTGTATACCTCCGTCTGTCTCCTCTAGCTCCGCCTCCCAAAACTATCCAGGAGACTCTCCCTGCGTCCGCCTCCAAAAACTACGAACTGAAAACTCCAAAGAAAAACCTCCCAGTGAAGTCCTCTGTCTCTTCTTTTCTCTTTCTTATTTATACTTTCCTCTCCATCACATGGGCTTGTCCCTACACCTTCACCTATCACGTCACAAAACCTACTCCAATAATAGCCCAAACTTCTCATCTTCAAACCACAAAAGAACCTACACGTGATGTCATAGCCAACTCTCAATTATCTCTTATACGACTCTTTCTTTTCTTGTCAATCAACAACACCTCTCTTTTTCATCTCTCACCAATCACGTCATCTCCTGTCGCTTCTCATCAAAGTAAACCAACACACACGTGCCACTCTTCTTCTTTATTTGCAATCACTTCGGTAAATGAGAACTCTTTTCCCTTTTATTCAACCGAGCCATACAACCTTTTAGTGTAATCACTTTTCTTATTCAATTGGAACAACACCTCACAGTCAGACTATTCACCACAATACCCAACAAGTCTGATTTCTTAATGACCTTTTTCTTTACTTCAACTGACGCACCTAATGCCTAGCCTTCACGTGATGTACTCCAACAACCTTTTCTCTTTTCCATCATTAGCCTACCTATCCCTTTCAATCAGTACTTTTCCAACATCAAACATACTTTCTTTGTGTGCGTCAGGCTCCAATATCTATTCTCATGAAACAGAAAAGAAGTCTTCTATTCTTTTTACTTTTTCTTATCAGACTTCAGGTGAACTCTCTAGCCTTCCTTCAAGCCATCATACACCTACTCTTCTTCGTTTGCGGCAAAGCTTCAAAAGAGAACCCATGACCAAGCCACCACAATTCCAAAAACAATGAATCAAAGTACTGCCTCATTTGTGCCAGCAGTCTTCCGCACTTGTCCGGACTTCCCACTCTCTTCAACAACCACATAATTAATAAGAGAAAACGATGCAGTAAGACTAATGGGAGCTATTAACCATGTTTCGTTTGTAGCTTAGATTCTTATACGAACCACCTATAGAATAATAAAATGATAAATTAATATAATTATGAGTACTAATAAATATAAATTAAAAGGTAAAAATATGTATGAATTATGGCCTTATCAAATACCCCCAAACCTATATTTTTCTAGTCCTCGAGCAAAACTAATATAAAAATAAAATAAAATCCTAACTCACTTTTGCAGGAATCGCGACTACATTTAGCATACGTAATAAACCTTTAAACCCCTGGTGGCCTTAGAGGACGAGTTTTGTCTCGTGAAGGTTTACAAGAGGTTTACCCACAAAACCTGTACTCCAAATTCTAGCTACCTGTGAATGATTAAGGATAGACACTAAAAAAACTATTTAGTTGACATACTAAATTCTCCGACTATAAGAATCATTACCATGTATGAATCCAATTTTTGTACACGATTTGTTACTCAGCGTACTAAAATTCATATAAAAATCAACTCTACTCAAATAATCATTGAACATCCGAACCTGGATAAAAATTCACATTGCTCGAAATCAATCAAATTCAAACACAGAGATAGATTAGAAGATGAAAATGGAAGTAATGAATGGTGCATATGTTGACTAAGGTGAACGGTGTTTCCCATATCTGTCTGAAGGTAAGTGCCAGGATGAATCTTATTTTTATTATTATTATTTATATACATATATTTTTTTCTTTTTTTTATGACTACATGATTAGATCTTTCGAATCTAAGCGCATGCTCCTTTTCAGCAGATTACATGATAGTTCCCATGGATCCTGCATTCCACGCTTGCTTAGGCAACGGAGACAGGGAAAACACACACATATTGCTATCAAAGTGTCAATTTTCATTTTTTTTTTTAAATACGCATTAAAAATGGACTTGATCTCAACACTCTATTTCATCCTGGCGGCGATAACAATTTGACACTGGGCCCCACCATATCACTTAGAGAAACATAAAATTACAAAAATAAAAATAGAAAGTGATATGATTATGATGATTCCGAGATATGTTTGTTCAATGATTATCATGCCATTTCTAACACCTGAGTGCATTCAGATATGAATAGACCATTTAGATGGGCACACCAATTCTATAGATAAGAGCTATGCTTCTATCTACCTAGAATGGTTAGTGTCATCCTGAATAATTCACAAGTTTCTAAATTTCGGAGTTTCTTATTGACATCAATTTTCAGAAACTTTACCCCCAAACCTAAATTTAACATTATCCTCAATGTTTCAAACCGTGCAACCTAGAATGGTATGCAATAAATATAAATAAGAGAAACAAATATAAATCAAAGAGAAGAAATTGGAACGTGTCACCTGATTGACACAAGAAAAGCAGTATTCTCTGTCACACACCAAACGATAGTAATAACAAAGAACACTGAAAATAAAATAAAAAAAAAAACAAAAAATCTAGAAAGAAAATAAAAAAAATAATAAAAAAAAAAATCTACCTACTGGATATGTACAGAAAGAATCCCCATACACTAATAACCTGAAAATTTGGAGATCAACCCAAAATACAATATATACAAATGATAGTTTCACAATTATATTATGGTGACACAGTGACACTGAAACTATCAAAAAGAAGGGATTACCCCCGAACCAAGTTTTTACTACACTTGGGAGTCCATAAAGAACAAAATATGGGGATAATGTTGTGGAAGTATTGATTGGTTCATGCATAATGTCAGGAATAGACAAGTCCTTTGGGTATTTGGATGCAAAGTGATCCAACAAAACTTGAAAAACACACAATTCTAACCCTAAATTAGGTAACTTTTGGAAGTCTAGGGGTTTAAAAACAAACTCTAAGTCGTTAAACTCAATAAAGTTTCATCAGAATTAACACATACATCATTACCAGGTTTACGTTGCCATTTTCCATAATCCAAAACGGGTACAGAATCTAACAACGCATTAACTTCTTCTAAATACGTATCCTCATCGTAGTAGGCTCCAAAATGGGCCAAGCAGACCTCTAACGGATCACTAATACTGTTGGTGCTAGAATCAATCATGCAAAAAGACTCCATATGTACAAAAGAAAATAAAATAAAAATAAATAATTGCTCCTACCCTTATAATTGGAACGGAAGAGTTCAAAGAACTCAACTAAGTATTTTCCCACTTCAAAAAGCAGTACTAGTACCTCGTATCAACATTCACAATTTAGGGTAATGAGCGTCTAACCTATTCAAATCGTTCAATATATAACTTACAAGCAAGAAACTCGTAAGTATTTTGCAGCAGGCGAATTTTGTTGAGCTAGACGACCAGGAGCAACCCCAAATGTACCTGAAATAAAATTCTAAGACACAAAACTAGTCAAAAAGAACTAAAATCCTAAGAATAAAATAAAAATAAAATATATGCAAAATTAAAATAAATAAAAATATATACAAAATAAAAATAAATAAAATAAAAACCTAAACTACGATTAGAAAATCAAAAAATACTAACTACAATATTCCACAACCGCTCCCTGGCAGCGGCGCCAAAAAAAATTGATGGGATTTCAGATTACCCTATTTAAAGTAACCGCAATCGCACGACATCTAACTAGTAGACAACGGCAAATACGGGTTGAACCCACAGGGAGCGGGTAAATACTGCAATCAATATTTCAATTAACTAAGCAGGAGTAATATTTTTGGGATTTTTAGAATTAGGAATAAAATAATAAAATAAACTAAACTAATAAAATAACTAAAATGGAGAGAGTCAGTAACCAAGGTTTTCAGTATCCACCACTATTTCTATTTAATTACTGAAATGAAACATAACTCATGAATATTCATCTATTGTTCGTTCTATCGACATCACCTATTATATGTATTAGAATCGCAAATGTCACTGGGACGCCCTAAGCATGGTGCATCAAAAGCCCTAGTCTCAAGCATACACCATCTAATTGCGTTAGCGAGAAAATAATACGAAGCTAATTATAGGTTCACAAATAATATTTGGCTCTTCTAAGCATACCCCATCTAAGGATTTAACCCAAGCATGAAATATTCAAATAAGTAGACAAACATATTTGTTATCCTATTGATTCTGCGCATAGGTTACTGTATTGTACAGAACCGGTGAAGCAACAACTAATTTAGATTTATATCAATAAATAAAATCATGGAATTAATTTATTCAAATCATAATAGTCTGCATCAAATAAATCGATTCAATTGATCTAAACTTTTAAGTGGTTTCAACATTAAACCCTAGTTACAAATTAATTAGAACATGGAGATGGGTTTCTCAAAACCCATAAAATTAATTAAGAAAAGTAGAGGAAGAAAAGATAAACCAAATTTAGTTTCTGCTCCTGTACACCTCCGTCTGTCTCCTCTAGCTCTGCCTCCCAAAACTATCCAGGAGACTCTCCCTGCGTCCGCCTCCAAAAACTACGAACTGAAAACTCCAAATAAAGTCCTCTGTCTCTTCTTTTCTCTTTCTTATTTATACTTTCCTCTCTGTCACATGGGCTTGTCCCTACACCTTCACCTATCACGTCACAGAACCTACTCCAATGATAGCCCAAACTTCTCCTCTTCAAACTACAAAAGAACCTACACGTGATGTCTTAGCCAACTCTCAATTCTCTCTTATACGGCTCTTTCTTTTCTTGTCAATCAACAACACCTCTCTTTTTCATCTCTCACCAATCACGTCATCTCTTGTCTCTTCTCATCAAAGTCAACCAACACACACGTGCCACTCTTCTTCTTTATTTTCAATCACTTCGGTAAATGAGAACTCTTTTCCCTTTTATTCAACCGAGCCAGACAACCTTTTTAGTGTAATCACTTTTCTTATTCAATTGGAACAGCACCTCACAGTCAGACTATTCACCACAATACCCAACAAGTCTGACAACTTATTGACCATTTTCTTTACTTCAACTGACGCACCTACTGCCTAGCCTTCACGTGCTATACTCCAACAACATTTTCTTTTTCCATCATTAGCCTACCTATCCCTTTCAATCAGTACTTGTCCAACATCAAACATACTTTCTTTGTGTGCGTCAGGCTTCAATCTCTATTCTCATGAAACAGAAAAGAGTCTTATGTTCTTTTTACTTTTTCTTATCAGAAGTCAGGTGAACTCTCTAGCCTTCCTTCAAGACATCAGACTCCTACTCTTCTTCGTTTGCGGCAAAGCTTCAAAAGAGAACCCAAGACCAAGCCACCACAATTCCAAAAACATTGAATCAAAGTACTGCCTCATTTGTGCCAGCAGTCTTCCGCCCTTGTCCGGAC
>JAJJMC010009453.1:3001146-3020727 GCA_023531435.1 Papaver californicum | reverse complement strand
ATTCTTCCTGGATACAAATAAAAATGTCACCGTTTTGATCATAACTCCTTCATATAATGTCCGATTGACCTCATTTTTTTTGGGTTAGCTTTGTATTTCAATTCTCTACAATATAGAATTGAAAAAAACTTAAAATCTATTTATCTAATGTTACAATTGGGGTTTAAAGATTTGTTACGGTTGGGTGTTTCTAAAAACCTAACCGTAAATTCTTTTTGAAAAAAATCCGCAAATTGTTACTGTTGGGTTTCCCAACCGTAACATTCTTAAATCTTCATCTTTTACATTTGAAGTTACGGTTGGGTTTTGAGGAAAACCCAACTGAACACTCAAGAACATCATAGGTTACGGTTGGGTTTTTACACGAACCCAACCGTAATTTCTACCGTGTACATATTTTTAAGAACCCAATTCATAATAAATCATGCAATTCAATCAATTAGAAGTTCTAAGAATAACATGGGTTTTGTTCAATCAATTAGATACACCATTGTTGGTTGTTGTAGTGATTGATTTTGGTCGATTTGTTATTGAATCTCTTGATTAGATTAAAACATGGAGAGTTGATTAGTGTTAAGTGTGTTTAAGTTTTAATTTGGTTAAGGGTAAAATTGACATTTGACTTGCCTCTAGGTCACCCCTTATCTAGGGGCTTTGGTTGGGACAAAAAAATTGGAGCCCCATCAAGATATGGGAGCCCCTATATTAAGCTTCCAATTATATCCCTCCATTGAAACAAAATGATGTGAAATTTAATGGTCATACAATGTTATATAGCTATAATCGGTGAAGATTAGGCCGATTCGATACCCTCCTCCTGCACTCAATTTTAACAATTGAACCATAAAAAAATTGGTTAATACAATAACACAAGAGTAAACAAAATAATCCAGCAAAATTTGTTTACCCAATCACTTCATTTATATTTGTGAGTCCATGAATCTAAGTCTAACCCTCAAAAAAATCAAAAAATAAAACCATAATATCATGTAATATTACAAAGTTCTGAACTATCAATTAGTCCTTGTATAAAATGTAGTGTCAGTTTGGTCGTGTTGACTTGGTCCACTTATTGATAGGTCCATTTTTAAAAATACCAGTATAATTTTAATTTGGTTAAAAAAAATTTGTTATTTGGTCATAGGGTGAATGTTACCCACACAGGACGACATCATCATCTTTTAAATAGTGTCAGATGCACTTTGGTCTCTCGTACTTTCTCTCTCTTTATAGGAATAAAAAAAATAAAACTTAAAAATAAAACATCTTTTGAACCATAAGCCAAAAATAATAATTTTATGTATTCGGAAAGCTCTAGATGAGATCTATAAAACGAGTGCAACTTTCATTATTTTTCGAAACATTAATTTTTATGTTATCCTTTAGCTAAAAGTCAACTGAAAAATGAATTGTCATGCGAGTTCATTCTACAAATTGATCTGCTAGAATTAACTACCATATGAGTTTACTCTACAAAATGAACTACCATACAAGTTTATTCTACAAAATGACCTACCATACAAGTTCATTCTACAAAATGACCTACATGAGATGAACTACAATATGAGTTCATCCGAAAAAATTACTACCAGAATGAACTTCCATACAAGTTCATTCTATAAAATGAATAGCTAGAAATAAACTACCATACGAGTTCATTCTACGAAATAAACTGATATAATAAACTACCATACCAGTTCATTCTACAAGCGAACTATTATACAAGTTCATTATACAAAATGAACAGCTAGAATGAACTACCATACAAGTTCATTATACAAAATGAACTACATGAAATGAACTACCATATGAGTTAATTATACAAAATGACTGCTAGAATGAACTACCATACGAGTTCATTCTACAAAATGAACTGCTAGAAAATAAACTACCGTACGAGTTCATTCTATCAAATGAACTGCTAGAATGAACTAGCTTACGAATTCATTGTACAAAATGAACTACCATACGAGTTCATTCTATGAACTGCTATAATGAACTACCATATAAAGGGTATTCATTATTGAATATGAACTACCATTACCAATACCCGTGAAGATTAAAGCTTCGAAATACGGTACAATAGGTACTCGATGTACATATTTCGTTGAGAGCTTTCTAAATATATAAAATTTGATAATTTTCAACTTATAATTTAAAAAATATTTAATTTTTATGTTTTCATTTTTTATTTTCAGAAGACAGAAGATAAGAGAGAAAAATTATTTTAAGAAAAAATTAAGAAGAAGAGAGTGGCATGAAGAAGTGAGAGAAAACAAGAAAGAGAAAGAATATTTTATATTATAAATAAAGAACCAAATAGAAATCTCGTAAATGTCGATGGACCAAACTGACTTGGGACCACTTAAAATAGGACCAAACCATAATTTCCCCTTAGTTAAACCTTTAAATATCTTCAGACAAACATTAATTTTCGTATAACAAAAATCTTTAAAACCAATATTGATCATAATCAGAGTAGTCATCACAGAATTTTGTAAATTTGTTTTATCTCGTAGGATCTGACATACGGAACTTGGTTACTAATATACTACTAGTTAGTGTACTGGAAGTTAGAAATAATTAGTATTATCGAGTAAACGACCTCATCATACCAAGTGGGAAATATTTATGGATAATGAATGCAATAAGCAGGGAGCGGCTATATGAATAGTGATTGTATCCCAATCTCAGCAAATGATTTTGCACATACATCAAATCTTCTTCGTAACATCCACAAATAACATGACGGAATACCTTAAATTTTGATATGTAGATCAAAATTAAGATGGATATCATTGATAACACAAAACTTAAAAATTAATCAATGATAAAGAAATAAAACAAAATAATTAACCTACGCACCAAAATCAAATGAAAAGACATATTAACGTGGTTCGACACTAACGGCCTACGACCACGGACGAAACCCCGTAGGGTGAATTGTATTATTGATCATCAGAACTTTCTGAGATGTTTAAAATCGCACATGAGACTCATATTTATAGAGAAGACTTAAACCTATGAAGATATTATTAAATATCTTTGACTATGCAATACAAATCTAAGATACTAAATACATAGTATTCTATAATTATCTTTGATTTGGTCTTTCACTTCACTTGCAACAAACACGGTCACCTGATCTTCTGTGTGTACGGTTTTGTTGTACGTACACTCATGATATTCCAATACCCCCTCAAGTTGAACACGGAATTTTCGAAGTGTTCAACTTGAACAACTTTTGAAAAGAACTTTATAAGATGAATTTGAACTTAAATTCTTGTAACAACTTCAAACGGTCACTAGATCTTCGGTTTTATCAACACTTGATCAAAATTAAACAAGGAACAAGAGCAGCAAAATAATCTTCGCAGCTACAACATATATAGGGGAAAGATTTAGGGTATTAGGGTTGTGTTAAAAGAAAAATTAGGTTGATGGGATCAAAAGAGCTTAGATAAGTAAAATGCTTTAATGGGCTTGGTTTGTTGAGCCTGGATAGGTGAAATGGCTTTAGTGGTCTTTGTTTGTTGATGAATAAGCAAAACACAACAAAATAGTAAAGTAAAAACTATCAATTGCTCATAATATAAAATATATTGTGTTACTTTGGTTCTGTTGACTTGGTCCAATTGCTCTAAGGTTATTTTTTAAAAATATATTATCAGTTTGGTCCAAAAATTACTATTTGGTCCTAAGATGAATGTTACCCATGCAGAATGATGTCATCATTTTTTAAACTAGTGTCAGAAATACCCTTTTCTCTCTCTTCTAAAAGTAAAAAAAAAATCTTAAAAATTAAATATCTCTCAAACCACAAATCGAAATTAAAAAAAAAATTATATATTCAGAAAGCTCTCGACAAGATCTACAAAATGAGTACCACTTTCACTATTTTTTGAAGTTTTAGTTTTTATGTTATTGTTTAGTTAAACATAAACTATAAAATAAACTATCATTACGAGTTCATTCTACAAAATGAACGACTAGAATTGACTACCGTTGTAATGAACTAACGTTGCGGGTTCATTTTGACATAATAAATTACCATTATATGATACAATGAACCACCATTACGAGTTTATTCTACAAAATAAACTTCTAGATGAACTCCCATCACGGATCCATTCTACAAAATTAACTACCATCGTAATGAACTAACTTTGCGAATTCATTTTGCAGAATGAACTACCATTACATGCTACAATAAACTATCATTATGAGTTCATTCTACAAAATTAACTCCTAGACCCATTATGAGTTCATTTTACAATATGAACTGCTAGAATAAACTACCACTGTAATGAACTAACTTTGCGAGTTCATTTTGCAGAATGAACTACCATTACATGCTAGAATGAACTACCATTACGATTTCATTCTACAAAATGAACTGCTAGAATAAACTCACATTACAAGTTCATTCTACAAAATGAGATGTTATAATGAACTACTATTACGAGTTCATTCTACGAAATGAACTTCTATAATGAACTACCATTACGAGTTCATTCTACAAAATGAACTACTAGAATGAACTACCATTATAATGAACTAACTTTGCAAGTTGATTTTACAGAATGAACTACCATTACATGCTACAATGAACTACCATTGCGAATTAATTATACAAAATGAATTGCTAGAACTAGAATGAACTACCATACTCTAAAATTGTGTTTATTCTTGGATATGAACTGCCATTATACCGAAAAAATAAAGTTTCGAACATAGTACAATGAGTACTCATTGTGTAGAGCTCATCGAGACCTTTCTGAATATATACAATTAATTAGTTTTCGACTTATATTTTGAAAGATATTTAATTTTTAATTTTTTTTATGTATGTTAAGAAGAAAGAGAAATTAATAGAGAGAAAAAACAAATAAGAAGGTAGCAAAACTATATATCATGTGAAGAAGTGAGAGAAAATAAGAAAGAGAATGGTATTTTAGACATTTTAATATTTTTAATAAATAAGGATCAAATTAAATTTTCATTTTTATCGGTGAACCAAACTGATCTGGAACCACCTAAAATATGACCAAACTGAAATTTCCTCAATATTAAACAACTTGTAGCAGTTGAGTGATGTTTGATTGTTTGAGAAAGTTTTGTGAAGTGAAAACTAATTTTGAATTTGAGAACGGAAATGATATGTAACTTCTCCGGGAGAAAATAAACAAAATGATTTGGAAATATGATTACTTTTGAAAATAGATGATATTTCAAAAATAAAGGATGAAAGGCAGATATTATACTTTCAATGAAAAAAATCATTTTATGATATAAAGTTGTTCCCATGAACAACAGGAAATTATTGAAGACTGTATAATAAGCTCGTGAAAACTCAAGCATAATGAAAACATTTTAAACTTAAATTGTCTTGAACAAAAATTTGTCACTCTGTTGTTGTAAGATTCGAACTGTGGAAAAAAAAACTTATCAATTCAGGAACATTCGAACTGTTGCAAAAAAAATTGGTTAACAATCAGTGATAGTCTGTTGATATTCTAAGATACAAAATGAGTTATTATAGAATTTTGATGCAAAGTACAAAACTAAATAGTATCCTTTGATCAAACGAAGTCCACGAGAATATTGAATGGACAAAGAACTTTTGAAATAATAGAAGTGATATCCAGAAACATAATTTTACTGTTTTTGGAATTGAAGTGAGTACTTTTGTCCACTAATGACGATCAAACCTTTATGAGTTGTTAATGTAAAACCCACTTGCTACAAAGGAAGACAGATCAACATAATCTTTTCACTATTATTAAAAATACCGAAAAATATTAGTCGGACTAAGTAATATCGAGAAATATTTTCGGAAATATTAAATGTCATTGAATTTTATCAATTCAGGTGCCGAGATTTGCGGAACACAAATTATCTAAAAATATAATCAGGAGATCCTCAAAAATAAAAATAAAAATGGAGTATATATTTATTTTTAAAATAAATGGTTAGATTATTCAACGATGGAGACAATATTGAATAAAAAAAAGGTTGTCATCAAAGGATGAGTAGATTAACACATGAAAAGAAGAAATACATACATCTTTGATGATGTTAAAATAAAAAGATATTTGTTGATATGAGAACTGCCATATATGACATTAACAAGCCAACCATTAGCATATCTAATTCTTTAGATATAATGGAGAAGATACGTAAACATGAATCATATTTTCCTGGATATTAAAGAAACAAAAACAACGGATACGATGTATATATACTTAAGATAATGAGTTTGATTTAATAGATAACAAATTTGAATGAAAATCAGTTTAACAACATATCGATGAATCAGTGGCTTTGACTAAGAAAATTCATGATTTCCTAAAAATATATATAGCTCATGAAAAAAGAATCGTAATGTGAATAAACATTCTGATTTTGGAGAAGACCTAACAACAGATATATTTAGATCAGAAATAGTGAAACGGTAATTGTAGCCTTACAAGGAACTAACATAGGAATCCCACCAGAGTCCATAACGAAAGATGTGCTGTTATAAGCCTACTGTTGACCTGGCTAAAACCTATATAAAAGTCTTCCACGCGAATAAAAGGAACAAGAGTAATGAGTTTGGAAGAATTATTTGATGATAACTAGTCCAAACAGAATCGACAAAAACGATAAAAAAAATAAGAGGAAGCGGAAGTAATAATGATAAAAAATAAGAAGAAGAGGAAGCAATGTGGATCGAACATTTCTTCTCTGATAAAATCTTAAATTTTATTATGTAGATCAAACTTAAGATGGATATCATCGATAACACAAAACATCAGAATTAATCAATGATAAAGAAATAAATCAAAATAATTAACCTACACACTAAAATCAAAAGAAAGGACAGATTAACGCGGTTCGACACTAACGGTCTACGTCCACGGACGAAACCTCGTAGGATGAATTGTATTATTGATCGACAGAACTTTCTGAGATGTTTATAATTATATATGAGACTCTTATTTATAGAGCAGACTTAAACCTAGGAAGATAATATTAAATATCTTTGACTAGGTAATACATATCTAAAATACTAATTACATAATATTCTAGAATTATCTTTGATTTGGTATTTCACTTCACTTGCAACAAACACGGTCACCTGATCTTCAGTGTGTACGGTCTTCTTGTACGTACATTCGTGATATTCCAATAGAATATCAAGTCATCTTCCACGATTTCAAACTGGCGAAAGTATGAAACTAGAAGATGTTGGAATCACAAGTAACTCTTAGTTGGTTATTTGACAGATAGGCTAAGACTATTAGATTCAGAACGACAGTATGAACCTATACACGAAGATAATCACAAATAAAACGTCACGAACAGATAAATTAGTTTTCCATCTATTTTAGGGTGAAAAAAATATACTGTAAAATGGTATTTTCATGTAGGTTTGAGAGATCAAGATCGAATAGGACGAGCCTAAACCAAGAAATGGTCGTTCACGTCCTGGTTCGATCATAAAGGTGGAGAAGATTGGGTAGTTCTTAGCGGAGGAACGCAAAGAAGGTTGAGAAATCTCAGTGTAATAAGTAATTGTAGTGTGTGATAAAGAATGGATTATCTCTAGGATGAATCGCTAATTATGTATATCCTAGTTCTTTTTCTTGTTCTTGTTCGAATAAATGAAGCCATCTATTTATATTTAGAGGAGACACACTGATTTCTCGTAAGTGGTGGAAGTTACAAAAGAAGTGGATGAGTAACGATTGTGGAGATTGTAGTGGAGTCATGTCCGAAAAATAGGGAGGACTTGTATGACCACTTGTAGATGGTGATTTTTTTACAAGGGATAAAATTATAAAATTACCCTCTACTAAGCAACAAGAACATATATATATATATATATATGCATATTTATGCGCATATGCTTAATATAGAATATTATGCTTCTATTTATATTCCGCAAGAAAATTGAGAAACACAGATTCCACCTATATCGAACTAGTCTCAAGTCACATAAATTCCACTGCTGAATTCCTTGAATATGCATCGAATAAGCATTGATGTTCTAGCAATATCTATTAACATCGGGAATAGCTAATGCTTAAACCTTAAAATACATTATAATTTAACGCTTCATCTGCAACAAATGCACTTCAAATTGCTCTTCTGAGCCTAAATACGCTGCTTTAGCACTTTGCTTAAATATAAGCCACAAATAATGTGCCACTCCCTCTGATGCGCCACAATTGAGAAGCAATGTCATAAAAGATGCATTAAACCTCTCAGTTGGGCTAACCCTAGCCTTTTCTCGTACTAACACTAAGATAGCACTAGCCATTCGGCTTAGCATTGCGTTGGCACTAGTAAGCCACAATAGCGTTAAAAGCGCTAACTTTCCTGGCACTAAACCCTAGCACCTGAGAAGTACTAACTAATCGAAAATAGTCTTAGCTAACATTTTTTAGCCTAATAAGGTCTTAACCAACATACCACTACCTTGGCATCTCAACCATAGCACTAAAAGTGCTAACCCTAGCTCTAGCGTCTAATGCGCCACAAGCCCCATGCGTCGCCCTTGGATAGTGACGCCCTTGGCTCATGACGCCCTTCGCTAGTAACTCCCTTGGCTCATGACGCCCTTGGTGCTAACTCGCTTGGCTATTCCTCCCTTGGTGCTAACTCCCTTAGTCGTGATGCCCTTGGTGTTAACTCCCTTGGCACTGACGCCCTTGGCACTCACGACCTTGGTGGCTGACGCCCTTGCCCTACTTCCATTGGTTAACGCCCTTGGCCCTTGGTGATGACGCCCTTGGCCCTTGGTGCTGACGCCCTTGGCTCCTGGTGCGAACGCCCTTGGCTCTTAGCGCTGACGCCCTTGGCCATAGGTGCTGACGCCCTTAGCTCCATGACGCCTCTGCCCTAGCTCCAATGTATTCCTAGCAAAATCCAATACTTCTCTAGGGCTAGCGCGTCTTTAGCCATTCTTAGCGACTTGGCCACGAGTACATTTATGTTAAAGCCTTAGTGTTAACTATACAATTGAAGTGCTAACTCCGAACTTTCTTGGTACTAGCTTCCTAGCCCTAGTACAATCGATATTTAATAGAAGCTATGTATATTGGTCTTATTCCTGAGACGTTATCACATTATCCTTCTATGCTGAAAGAGTTAGCACCTTCTTATTTGCGCTAAGTAGCTAGTGCTAGTTTTGCTAACCACTTCCATCAGAATTATACCTTTCTTCAATAAAGATTATATATTGAGTCTTATATGAATTTCACCAGATCTCCTAACTCGATGAACCCTCTACAACATTTGGCCTCAAATGCCCCCCAAGCTTACAATAAGTCTCTCTTAAGCTAATACTTAGCCATTAATATGCCACATTACTTTCAATGAAGTACATAGTCACTATACTTCCCAGACTCGACACTAATTAGTTTGACTATCAATCCAGTGAGTCAAACAACTTATCTCGCTAAATTAGCATGTTATTTGACTTGACTTGACTTAATCAAAACCATAGTGGCTTATGACTCCACTATTTTTCACGAGATATCAAATACAACATGGGAGGATTCTCATTGGGGTATTGGTATGGCGGTCTACGACATCGTGGGTGGTTACGCAACCTCCACAAACAAGAAGGTAACAAGAAGTCGGCAGTTACAAAGCAGTTGAGAGGATGAGGAGTAGTGGACAGACAGGTCTTCCCTACTTTCCGGGCACCACTCCACTACACTCTCCACAATCATCACTTCTCTATCTCTCTCTAACTTCCACAACTTACGAGAATATCAGTCTTTCTTTTTCAAACTATAAATAGATGATTCTCATCTATTTGAAACAAGAAAAAAACACACAATCACACAATCAATATGAAGAAACCAAAACACAGAGAATTAGTGATTCCTCTACGGAGAATCCATTCTTCTTCATCACTGATTTTCTCAACCTTCTTTGCTTCCCTTCCCTAAGACCTACCCAAATCCTTTCCATCTTTTTAATCGAAGCAGGACGTGAACGACCATTTCTTGGTTTAGGCTCGTCGTGTTCGAGCTTGATCTCTCAAACCCACTTGAAAGTACCACTTTGCAGTGCATTTTTTTTCACCTTAAAACAGTTGACGACTACAGTGGGAGATGAACCTCTCGATTATAGAAGCCAATTTTCAACAATTTTAAAAATGGTAAATCTTAGATCTAAAGAAGTTACAACTCATGTTGTTGGTTCAGGGAGTACTAGTGGTGGTGATTCTGAAAACACCCATATTGCTACTGAACCTCCTCGTACAAATTCTACTATTATACCTCATCTCGGCGATAAAACCGTTGAAGATGTTGAAAATACTCAAACTCCAATACATATAGCCGATCTGATGAAAAGACAAGAAGTACTTTCCAAAAGCCAAGTGGACATAGATACTACTCAGAAGGAGGTACTCGCTTGTCTCAATACCCTGACGGAGCAATTCTCCCCGGAACAACGTCATCACTTAATAGAGCATACTAGAACCAACTTTGTGGCGGTTGCTGATGCTGAAACACCTGAAGATCGAAAATACAAGGGAGTTCATATCATTCCTGATCGACCACCACAGAGGTACCAGCAATCCAATTTTTTCACCCACGAAGATCTAGAGAGACTCTTGTGAAATCATCGCAAGGAGGACTCGCCCTTGGCCCATCAACTCCAACCTTCATACCCTCCTGAAATCCAGAGGATCCCTCTGCCGGCAGGTTACTCTTCCCCATCTTTCTCATTATATGATGGAACTGGAAATGCTCGTGAGCACGTCTCTCGATTTCTCCAATCCTCAAGGGACATGAATACAATTATGTACTACGCCTCAAAGAATTTTCAAAGTCTTTCACTGGGAGAGCCTACACATGGTAAAAATACATTGCTCCGTACAACATTTCTGATTAAGAGGACATGGTTAATGCCTTCTACAAAAATTAAATCTTTGTCTCCGAGAAGATCACCCTTTCAGACCTGGGAAGAATGTTCCAGAGGAATAATGAGCACCTGAATGAATATGTGAAAAGATTCAGAATTCAAGCTCTGGATTGTCATTATCCAAATGCGATGGAACATCAAATGGTGGAGCTCTGCATTAATGGTATGATCCATGTTTACCGTGTTCTTCTCGAGAAATTTACGTTTTCATACTTTCTCTGAGTTACATGAAGCCGTAAAACGATCCGCCACAACTGCTCACGCCCTCCTGGAGAGAACTAGACCAGCAGGAGAAGACAGTTGTGGATATACTCGTGGGAATCGCCGTTTAGTCAATAAGCATTACAACAGTTAACCATCAATTGGTGTTGTCAGTAACGAGGGACCTAAGAGAAAAGATCCACCCCAACAAGAATCACGAACTAAGTGTCTTCCTTTCACCCCAAATATAAACCAGAGAACAACAACAATAGCTACAACAACCGCAAGAGGAGGATATAAAGCCTGATATAACTTGTCCAAGTTTACCAATTCCGATGGAAGAAGTCCTTGAATTACTGGAGGCATGGGTACAAGAAGGGGTCATAAAATTACCATCTGTATAATGCCCACCTACTCTACAAGAAATGGACAACCCGAGACATTGTCGTTTTCATCGATTTGTCAATCACCCCACCAACGAGTGTAATGGTTTGAGATGAATCTTCAAGGAGAAAATAAAATCAAGGGAATTGCAGCTGGGGACTGAAGGGGTTCATAAAAATCCACTTCATGTTAGAAGCTTCACTTTCTCTGAAGAGACGGTTAACCAGGCAGTTCAATTGCTAATAGAGCGCATGTGCGAACTCCTCCACTTCTCAAAGGGTCAGCGTGAAAACCTTTTCAATGCTCTAAATCAAGTCATACCTGGCGAACGTCTACCATACTTCACTAAAGACTCTCTCACCCGGGGCGAGCCCTCTTCAGAAGACATGGCCAACCAGAACAGCGAAAGACGCGACTAGGAACTTTTCACTACTGCATATCTCAGAAATGTCGAGTTCAAGAAAGCACTAATTGATAACGACAAGGATGTCAATATTATTAGTATCGCAACCCTAAAAGCCACGTGAGTAACTCGGCAAGAAGCTATACGGTCTCCAACAACAGTCCAAGATCCTGAAGGAGTAACCAGAGATGTTTATGGAATAATCATATTCATAGTGGAGGCCGAAGCCACTCAAACAAGTACTAGGTTTTATATTATAAAAGGGAAGCTTAACTGTGACATGATCCTGGGAAGTGCTTGTCTCCAGCAATCAACATCTATCATAAGAGCTCGGCAAGGAGTCCTTCCTCGATTCAAACGCCCTACCCCAAAAGACAAACCCAACATCAGCAAAAACTTACCGTTGTACCTGGAAGAATACTAATTGCTCAAAGCCATGATGGGGAACCAAGCGCCAACTGAGAGTGTATCAGCCTATGTCAACAAATTTCGTACTTAGGTAGCCCTAACTCAATTTTCTTCCTTGTCGTTAGATTATCCTCATACGCCAGCAAATTGGGGACTAAACCTTTTTAAAAACCACGATCGTGCTCTGGTCCGTCGTTATGAATGGGTGGCTACTCCAAGACAGTACTTCAACAAATGGGCAGAGATTACTCCTTCCTTTTATAAACCACCAGATCCCTTGAAGATATTTCCCCTCGTATATGATCCGAAGGACGTTACGAAAAAAGTTTATCCATATGAACAAAAGATTTACAGAGCTAGAGCGATCAAACTGAATGTTTTCTGGGTAGGAGACCTGGTTCTCAAGGAATCAAGGCGTCGTCGCTCCTCCTGGGAAGGACCAAACAATATCTCACGAGCCACCGTTGGAGGCTACTATAAATTGATCACCACATAATGTGAACATGTGGTGGCATCTATTTACGGCAGATGGCTCAAGGTTTTCGAATGAACATCTTATCATGGTCCCCATTTCCCTTTTTTCCTCATGTAGCATTTACAATTCCTCCAAAATTCCTACGAATATCACTGTGGGTATACTTAGGATTTCAATTTCATTAATCGAGTCGAATCATTATTAAAGAAAATCTTTATGAATTACCTATCTGAACCAACTCATATGAAAGTCTTTTGAAATACATAGAAGATTGAGTCCAAACAAACCGTGAAAAAAAAATGAAGCCCCTCAAAAACATACTTTCATCCCTCATATCTCGAACCTCTCCTTGAATTAGTTCTGAGGCTTTCATAAATTCTCAACAAGATAGATACCTCCATATGTGCTGAAGTCTTATCAAAAGGAAAAAGTCTGCATTTGTGTTAGGGACACCCGAATCACCAACCATGGGACTACCTGCAGAGAAGCGATAGAGCTTTCTCCATATAACTCGACGTAGGTGGATGAAACGAAGAGTTCCCCAGGCATACAAATACTCGAAATGAGTCCTGCTGGAGCCAAAGTAAAGATTAGCAATTGTACTAGGATACTTACTGGGAGTACTACCTTTAACAAGCACGCAATCAAGGGTCCTTCTGTGATCTTCAGTACAAAGAGGGCATTATCTTCATCGGGGTCAACGATTGTTTATTCATTAATTTCAAGGAGGGAAGACAACGATGCTAACTTACGAGAAGTTCTAAAATATATGGTTCCATCATAACGGCCATATGTGAAATATTTAATTCAAATAAGATAAAAAAGGGTGGAGGGGGGGAAGATTAAAACTTAATCTAAAGATTCAGAGTCCGAGTCAGAGTCATGCTCGTTGTCACCATCTTCATTAGAATCGTGTTCTTCCTGGCCTCCTCTTCAGAATTCACTTCAAGGTCTTCTACTTCAGAGTCATCTTTTGGAATTCCATGGGGTCTTTATTGTAATCTTCCTCTGAATCTTCTAAAGGAGAACCGTTTTTCATGTCCAAGTAGGCCTCAACACGCTCAGCTTTATGGTCCACCTCAGTTTCAAAGAAAAGCTCAGACTCAGACTCATATGCCTTCTGGGCCTCATGATCCTCTTCCTCAGAAGTATACTCATCCGCGTCAGAATTAGGAGCCACACCATAGGGACGCACGCCTCGTATTATTCGTTCATTCTTCTCCCTGCTCAGCAATTGCTCGAAGACGCCGCTTTTCCATAAAGGTTTTAAGTTCCTCATCCTCGACCCTTTTCTTCTCTGATTCCTCTTTATGTCTTGCTTCTTCTTCAACATTAATCGCAAAACAGAGATCCAGAGCATATTGACGAGTTTCCCTTAAACAATCAAGAGGCATACCTCGAACAAGTTTTGTGACTTTGTTCAAAGAATGAATGATTTTTTACTGCGCTTCTTGAGGAGAATTTACCTTCATCCTCTTGATTTTGCATCCTAATTTCTTGTTTGAAGGATCAGAGTTGTGGTTTCGATCAGGGATTGCCAATGATCTACATAAAACACAAAATAACAAAAGATAATACTTCAGCAAGAAAGAAAAAAAGATTTATCGTAGGTTTTAATCCATTAATCAATGATTAAACTTACTGGTATTCTTGTTGCTGCTAAAAAAAAAAATTTGCTCTAAAAGAACAATGATGAAACTACGGTTTTGATGGAGTAATATTCTCAGTATTATCAGGATATATATATATATACGCATTTTGTGAGAGAGAAATTTGGAACCCTAGTTTATTGGATAAAGAGATTATTATCAAAATAAATATATATATATACTTACTGATGCGTCAGAAAACCGACTTTGTTTTACCGCAAGCGCACAGTGTCGAAAGATGTAGACAAGAGCAAATACGGTTCGTTCCCACGAGAAGTTTGGATTAGAATATTTTTTTAGGTTTTTTTTATAAAGAATTAAATTAACTAGTGAATTAAAACTATTTAGTAAAGTTTGAAAACAATGAGAGGAAAACGTTAAGGTTCCGGGAATCCGTTGTAGATTAGGGTTTAATTGCGTTCGTCACATAGGGTCTCGATTTCAAAAAGAATTGTTTGTTCTCAACCTAAAGTAGAATTTCGAAGTCTAAGTATACGGGGCATAAAGAGTCAAAGAATATTCATAAAAAAAATTCATACAAGGTTTCAACGAGTCCTTCTACTAATCAAACAATGAACTATACGTGGCATAGAACATGAAAAATAATCGAGAAAGGTAAAACGTTGAGAGAGAGACGAAACATTAATATTAAGTTCATATAATTAAAAACCCTAGTTTTGAAACACAAATAAAACCATCTCTACAAGTTCATCCTTTCGCCCTAACAAAGAGAATTAGCCCAACATGGCTTTCTCAAAAGCCATAAAAATTAATTAAGAAAAGAAAACAAACTAACCCTTGATCCCTGTTCGTGAAGCTTTTGTATCCGGACGTGAAATTGTTCTCCCAAAAGTGTCCGGGAAGGTCTTTATGGTAGTCTTCTGTACATGAAGCTCTACTTCTGTCCGTTTAAGTATGTCCGGATATGAGAGGTGTGTCTCTGTATGTGAGGGTATGTCTCTCCATGGTTCTCTACAAGGCTATATATATCCTTCGAAACCAATTCCGTGTACAACAAGGTTTGGCTCTTTCCTAAATCTCCCCTGACTTGTATTTCAAGTCTTCCTAAACTCAACGTAAGCCATCAATTCCTTTTCCGTGTACAACTTAAATCTAGTCATACAAGGTTGGTTCTTTTCCTAACTTTTTTCTTGATTACCGCTCAAGTCTAACTTTCCCTTGAACATCACATTAACCTCCCAGCCAATCTCGACTGCACGTTCACCTAGTTCGAGCCACCACTGTTGCTGCTTCCATCGACTCCAGCAATCCAAGAAAACCCCTTAAGCCATTACAAGCCGAGTTCACCACCTATAGCTTCATACCATCTCTGTTTCTGTTTCTCTCAAGTTATTAATTCATCTTGACTGCAACTCAGAACCACTATCAACTCAGACCCATTTATCACCAGCGATGTTAGAAACAGCTACAACTCCGTCAAACAGCAGTCTACCATTATTATCAATCTTCACAGCATCACATAAAACCCACCTTCAATGGCTTTCTCAATCACCGAAACAGCCACCATACTACAACTTCTGCCATTAACTCCATCCTGATTCTCCATCATCGATCATCAGAGACGCCACCCACATACCATCTTACTGCCAGTCCATCACCGAAACTCATTATCAACTTCTCTGCTCGAGTTGGGAGGAAGAAGGTGGCAACCCTTATCAACACGGCTGGGTGTTGTAGTTATATTTGAAAGTTGGCAGCCCTGAACGAACTGGATGGTGCCTTATAAGTATTTCAAATATCTGGGCAGCCCTTATCAAATCATGAAGTGCCAATATCCGGTTCCCTTGAAATGATCATTTTGTCGTTAATTCTTGTTTCGCTCGTAACTTTCTCATACGAAGTCAGAATGACCTCGTTCTTTCGCCGTTGGCTTTGTAATTTAATTCTTACAAAACGGAGGGTAGAAATCCTGGAATAGACTGAGATCCTCTGGGTCTCTGGCAATACTTCTCTTGTAAAGCTCCATTTCACTTGTTTCAGAGATGTAACCTGATAAAACACACAAACTAGAAAAGTAATAATAAAACACGGTAATTCACACAAAATCTAACAAATAAGAATAAGAAAATGATACTTAAAATGTATAAATTATGCACTTATCACTTACCTTGTTCCTGGACGGTGGTGCCTGCCAACTGCCACCACCAACAACTTTTACTTCAAAAAGAGAGAAAAGAAGTCACGTTGATATACATAAAAAGGGGGAAGAAGCCTATATATAGGTATCAACTTGAAGAGTCCTTTTCCAATTAGGAAACCAAAGAAAAGAGAGAAAAAGTGGCGCAAGGTTTCTTTTCTTGGCGGCGCCAATTTAATCCTTCCCACCCGTGATAACCAAAATTCCAAGAAGGAACAAGGGCGCCTACTACCCTCAACCGAATTTAACGCTAAGGGGTGCACATCTTCAAGTCCCAAAAGTTAAGTATAACTTTTTCTACTATTAAAATTTCAATTATGCATATATAATTATTAAAAGCATATTGTCACCATCTAGTGCTTGTTGTGCAACAAAATTGTTCCTCACTAAGTAGGGGACTTAATATAGGTGGTGAATTTTCGACAAGGGATAGAAATTTGAAATTTCCCTCTACTAAGAAGCAAGAACATATATATATATATATATATAATGTGCTTCTATATATATTCCGCAAGCGAATTGAGAAACATAGATTCCACCTAATATTTCTAAATTGGCCTTGTAGCCTTATCAATACTCATAATATTCATGCTAAATCGAACTAGTCTCAAGTCACATAAATTCCACGGGTGAATTCCTTGAACTTGCATCAAATGTCCATTGACGTTCTAGCAACATCTATTAAAATAGGGAATAGAGAAGGCTTAAACCCTGAAATACATTATAGCCTAACACTTCATTCGCAATTCATGCACTTCAAATTGTTCTTCTGAGCCTAAATATGCCACTTAGCACTCTGCTTAAATATAAGCCACAAATAATATGCCACTCCCTCTGATGCGCCACAATTGAGAAGAAATGTCATAAAAGATGCATTAAGCCTCTCAGTTAGGCTAACCCTAGCCTTTTCTCGTACTAACACTAAGATAGCACTAGCCATTCGTCTTAGCATTGCGTTGGCACTAGTAAGCCAGAATAGCGTTAGAAGTGCTAACTTTCCTGGCGCTAAGCCCTAGCACCTGAGAAGTACTAACTAATCAAATATAGTCTTAGCTAACATGTTTTATCCTAATAAGGTCTTAACCGACGTGCCGCTACTTGGCATCCCAACCATATCACTAAAAGTGCTAACCCTAGCTCTAGCATCAAACGCGCCACAAGCCACATGCGTCGCCCTTGGATAGTTACGCCCTTGGCTCATGACGCCCTTGGATAATAACTCATTTGTCTTATGACGCCCTTGGATATTCCGCCCTTGGTGCTAACTCCCTTGGCTATTTCTCTCTTGGTGCTAACTCCTATGGCCGTGACACCCTTAGCACTGACGTCCTTGGTCGCTGACGTCCTTGCCTTACCTCCCTTGGCCGATGCCCTTGTCCCTTGGTGCTGACGCCCTTGACAATAACGGCATTGGCTCTTGGCCCTGATGCCCTTGGCCCTTGGTGCTGACGCACTTAGCTTCATGACGCCTCTGCCCTAGCTCTTATGTATTCCTAGCAAAATCCAATGCGCCTCTAGGGATAGCGTATCCTTAGCCATTCTTAGCGACTTGGACACGAGAACATTTATGTTAAAGCCTTATTGCTAACTATAGAATTGAGGTGATAACTCCGAACTTTCTTGGTACTAGATTCCTATCCCTAGTACAATTGATACTTACTAGAAGTTATGTATATTGGTCTTATTCGTGAGACGTTATCACACTAGCCTTCTATGCTGAAAGAGTTAGCACCTTCTTATTTACGCTAAGTAGCTAGTGCTAGTCTATCTAACCACTTCCCTCAGAAATATTCCTTTCTTCTCAATAAAGATCATATATTGAGTCTTATATGAATTTTAGCAGGTCTCCTTGCTCGAGGATCCCTCTATAACATTTGGCCTCAAATGCCTCAAAAACTTACAATAAGCCGCTTTTAAGCTAATACTTAGCAATTAATATGCCACATTACTTTCAATGAAGTACATGGTCACTAAAATTCCCAGAATCCACACTAATTGTTTGACTATCAATCCAGTGAGTCACACAACTTATCTCGCTAAATTAGCAAGTCATTTGACTTGACTTTACTTAATAAAAACCATAGTGGATTATGACTCCACTATTTTTCACGAGATATAAAACACAACATGGGGGGATTCTCATTGGGGTATCGGTCTGGCAGTCTACGACATTGTGGGTGGTTACACAACCTCCACGAACAAGAAGGTAAGAAGAAATGGACAGATACATAACAGTTGAGAGGATGCAGAGTAATGGTTAGACAGGTTTTCCCTACTTTCCGGGCATCACCCCATTACAATCTTCATAATCATCACTTATCTATATCTCCATAACTTCGACAACTTACGAGAATATCACTGTGTCTTCTTCAAACTATAAATAGATGATTCTCATCTATTCGAAACAAGACAAAAACACACAATCACTCAATCAGTCTGAAAAAATCAAAACACACAGAATTAGCGATTCTTTTACGGAGAATCAATTCTTCTTCACACCACTGATTTTCTCAACCTTTGTTGCTTCCCTTTCCTAAGTCCTACCCAAATATTTTTCATCTTTGTAATTGAAACAGGACGTAAACGACCATTTATTGGTTTAGTCTTGTCATGTTCAAGCTTGATCTCTCTAACCTACTTAAAAGTACCACTTTGCAGTACATTTATTTTCACCTTAAAACATCACTACTTCTCGTACTCTCAAATTCCCTATGACCGTCCCACTACTTATTACTTTCTTGTTCTTAGATGTGTTGCCACAACGTACGATTGTTGTAGACCGCCAGACCAATACCCCAATAAGAATTCTCCCATATATTATATTTGATATCTACTGAAAATAGTAGAGTCATGGACTATCACTTTTGATTAGGTCAAGTCAAGCCAATGACTTGCTAAGTAGGTGAGGCAAGTTACACAACTTACTAGCTTGGTAATCAGACTGATTATTGTCGAGTCTGGTAAATTTGGTGCC
>JAJJMC010009453.1:2986594-3001136 GCA_023531435.1 Papaver californicum | reverse complement strand
TGCTAGCCTTGGTACTAGCGCGAAAAAGCTAGGGCTAGCCTAGTGCTAAGGCACATCGTGCTCTTTTAGAGGAATTGCTCTTTGATTATGGCACGTTCAAGAGGAACGACGCGTATTTTATGGCACGTCCTTGAGTATAATGCTAGAGAGGCATATTTTGTAAATCTTGGACGACAAATGCGCATTCGAGTTAAGTTCGAGGAATTCGGCTGTGGAATTTATGCGACTCGAGACTGGTTCAAATGGCATAAATATTGTGAGTGTTTAAAAGGCTACAATATCGATTTGGAAAGCCTTTAGTTATTTGTAAAGACTGTATTCTTTATTCACTTGCGGAATATTAGTAGAGATACAGTATTTCTTATTTATATATAAAGCTAGAAGCATGCGCATAAATATGCATGTGTTCTTCTATGTTCCTTTTGCTATGCAGAAATGCGGTTTTACAATTCCGACCCTTGTAAAAAACTCACCATCTACATTAAGTCCCCTGCTTAGTGTGGAATAGTAATGTTGCGCAGTAAATACTAGATGGTGACAATATGCTTATAACAAATATATATGCATAATTAAAACTTTAAAAGTATAAGAAGATGTAATTAGCTCATGCTTCTCCGTGATTGAGATATGTGCGCCTTAGCATTAACCCTGGTTGGGATTAGTGGATATCCATGTTCTTGTCAGGAATACTAGCTGTCACGGACCGGAAAATTCCGCCTCCGGTGCTATGCGCTGGGCAAGCTAGAACTCCCCGATGCACGGCTTAAAAGATAGTAACCGGACCTTAAAGCTTAACTTCTCGCTGTCATATGCAGGTATATTTTCCTTTCCAAGCATACTTTGCAAGCATGATACTCGAAACGTAGTTTCCATACTGTTCCAACTCACCCTTATTCTACAAAGGGTACATGACCATTAAATCCAATGGTGAATGCCTTGGACAAGCATCACATAATTACAATCATTGTCCAGTCCTAACTCATGCCTTGGACTAGCACCTAGGCTATTTCAAGCCTAATTTTTCGCTTCATCAACTCTGCTTCGACCATGCGCTGGAGCCTGCACTGGTCTTGCTCTTGCATATGGTGCAGCAAATGATCATCCATCAAATGGAATGAAACTACCTCATCAATTGCAGTAACAATCATCTCTTGTATAGTATTATTGAGCCAGATGATATGAGCTACCAAAGCATCGCAATCATATCCAAATTAGATGATATGAGCGACAAGATGCTTCACCTCAATGCATTGCATTACAGCTACCTACGTACCCAACCCGTACCTTGAAGGGTTCAAGCATGATCGTAGTTCATCAAAGTGTCAATTCGAAAGGAATAAGAAACTTAAGCCTATTAAGGCAAAGTCAACGTCAGTTCCAAATTCATCGCAAGGCCAAAGGCCAAGCAAATCCTAGACCGTATAGTCCGAAGGACTTTCGCAAGGTATGCACTAGCTTGTGCATAACTATCACTCTTTACTATCCAAATATGCGCTCTCGAGTACGCAACACGATTGAATGATGTTTTCGCATAATTCAAGCTTTATGGGCTAAGCTACAAACATATTGATGCTTAAGCATCAAGTATGCTCCTACGTATATGCCACATCGCATATATATATGTGTGTGTATTACCGCTCATGCACATTCAAGCTTTATTTGTTAAGCTACAAGCATATTGATGCTTAAGCATCAAGTATGCTCCAACGTATAGGCCACATCGCATATATATGTGCATTACCCTCGTGCACATTCAAGCTTTACCGAATAAGCTACAGGCATATTGATGCTTAAGCATCAAGTATGCTCCAACGTAGAGGCCACATCGCATATATATGTGCATTACCCTCGTGCACATTCAAGATTTATCGAATAAGCTACAAGCATATTGATGCTTAAGCATCAAGTATGCTCCAACGTATAGGCCACATCGCATATATATGTGTATTACTGATCATGCACATTCAAGCAAAGCTTCCTCCCTGTATATGTTTTATTCGCATTTTTACAAATAAATAAAAGAAAGGGAAATGACATCCATCGACTGCACTTTAGGCAAAAACGCCAACTGGTTGGCGCCTCTAGGAAAATCCGCCAACTGGTTGGCGCCTCTAGGCAAATCCGTTAACTGGTTGGCGCCTCTAGAAAAATCTACTAACTGGTTGGTGCATCTAGGCAAATCCGCTAACTGGTTGTCATAGCTAAGGCTATTTCGCTTTCTGGTTAGCATAGCTAAGCATCATCGATTTCCAACCAACACCTCCTCCCTATATATGTTTTATTTGCATTTATACAAGTGCATATAAGGAGGATATATGACGCTCATCTACTGCACTTTCTAGTGATGCATTCTCGGGCATACATCACGGCATAATAGTGCACTAACACTATGATACATTCTCGGGTACTGCAGATAGGGTCAGTGATGCATTCTCAATCATGCATCACGTCATAATAGTGCATTAGCACTATGATGCTCTCGGATATGCGACGTTGGTTCAGTGATGCATTCTCAATCATGCATTACGGTATAATAGTGATTAGCACTATGATGCATTCTCGGATATGCAACATTGATTCAGTGATGCATTCTCAATCATGCATCACACGTAATAGGGCTGTAACACTATAATTCGAAGTCAAGGCATTCACACCCTGATGCAATCCTAAGTGAGGTTTATAAGCTTAGGGTGAAGCTTCATCCCATATCATGACGCATCCCTGGGTAAGCGTCATGCGAAAATTACGGGTGTTACATTCTTACCACCTTCAAAGAATTTCATCCCTGAAATTCAACTCAACTTTAAAACTATCGTGGACAAGCTTCATCGATTTAGATTTCCTGCGCCTATGTCTCATACCATGATGCACAGAAATCCTGCAAGGGTCTAATGTTTGTTAATGAACACAAATTAGAACCTTCGTAATATGCGTTCCATTCCGTATATCCCGGAATCCTAATAGGGTCCATAGTTGTCGTAAATGCCGATTAAGACCTTCCAAACATACGTCCCATATAGTATGCTCGAGGATCAGAAAAGGTTTTACAACTCTACCAAGAAAATTAATTTGGATCCCTAAACATGTGTCCCATACCACATGCTCAAGAATGCAAAAGGATTTACTCAACACGAGATCTCAAGTGGACGTCCCATACCATACACTTAAGAATCCCCAAAGTTCACAGGAGTTGAAAGGGTCATCGAATATGGCAAGCAATATTTTACTTAGTATTGTGAGGACCAAACTCAATTGCCAGAGAATTCGGATGCAAGCCTACCGTTACAACAAACGGTGTTCTGGGTTGCCACTCATAAGCGGGAGCTAGCCGGCATGACAACACACACCGTTCCAGCGACGGGTGGGGATGATCAGTCCCGTTGTCTACCACCGTTCCAACGACGTTATTCCGGGTTACCAACGGTATGGTAAAAGAGTGTAATAAGGCCTGGCAAACTCATAATACACTTGAGCGCGTCCAAATATTAGTGAAATAACTATCGTAGTAGTTACAATTTTTCTTAGCACAGGCACTTGGCCTGATTGTCCCATACAAACTTACAAAGTAACTGGCCTACCAGTCACAAACTCTTCTTTTTGCGTAACAATTGGCTTACTCTTCCAACCTTTTTCCTTTTTCTTTTGAAGGAGAAATTATGTAGTCGCATTAGAAACACTCACTTGACGAGTCCAAAACGCACAGTCCCTAGTGTTTTCTCGGAACTTGCTCTGATACCATTTGTCACGGACCGGAAAATTCCGCCTCCAGCGCTAAACGTTGGGCAGGCCAGAACTCCCTGATCCGCGGCTTAAAAGATAGTAACCGGACCTTAAAGCTTAACTTCTCGCTGTCATATGCAGGTATATTTGCCTTTGCAAGCATGATACTCGAAACGTAGTTTTCATACCGTTCCAACTCACCCTTATTCTACAAAGAGTACATGACCATTAAATCCAATGGTGAATGCCTTTGACAAGCATCACATAATTACGATCATTGTCTAGGCCTAACTCATGCCTTGGACTAGCACCTAGGCTATTTCAAGCCTAATTTTTCGCTTCATTAACTTTGCTTCGACCATGCGCTGGAGCCTGCACTGATCTTTCTCCTGCCAATGGTGCAGCAACCAGGCATATTCTGTTCATACCGTATGGCTTAATAGGAAGTATGATCATCCATCAAATGGAATGAAACTACCTCATCAAGTGCGGTAACAATCATGTCTTGCATATCATTACCGAGCCAGATGATATGAGTTACTAAAGTGTTGCAATCATATCCAAATTAGATGATATGAGCGACAAGATGCTTCACCTCAATGCATTGCATTGCATCTACCTACGTACCCAACCCGTACCTTCAAGGGATCAAACATGGCCGTAGTTCATCAAAGTGTCAATTCGAAAGGAACAAGAAACTTAAGCCTATTAAGCCAAAGTCAACGTCAATTCCAACTTCATCGCAAGGCCAAAGGCCAAGCAAAGCCTTGACCGTATAGGCCGAAGGACTCTCGCAAGGTATGCACTAGCTTGTGCATAACTATCGATATTTACTATGCAAATATGCGTTCTCGAGTACGCAACACGATTGAATGATGCTTTCGCATAATTCAAGCTTTATGGGCTAAGCTACAAACATATTGATGCTTATGCATCAAGTGTTCTCCTACGTATAGGCAACATCGCATATTTATATATATGTGCATTACCGTTCATGCACATTCAAGCTATATCGGTTAAACTATAAGCATATTAATGCTTAAGCATCAAGTATGCTCCATCGTATAGGCCACATCGCATATATATGTGCATTACCCCTCGTGCACATTCAAGCTTTATCGAATAAGCTACAAGCATATTGATGCTTAAGCATCAAATATGCTCCAACATATAGGCCATATCGCATATATATATGCATTACTGCTCATGCACAATCAAGCAAATCTCCCTCCATATATATGTTTTATTCGCATTTTTAAAAATAAATAAAAGAAAGGGATGTGACATCCATCGACTGCACTTTAGGAAAAATCGACAATTAGTTGGCGCCTTTAGGAAAATCCGCTAACTGGTTGGCGCCTCTAGGCAAATCCGCTAACTGGTTGGTGCCTCTAGGAAAATCCGCTAACTGGTTGGCATAACTAAGGCTATTTCGCTTCCTGGTTAGCATATCTAAGCATCACCGATTTCTAACCAACACCTCCTCCTTATATATATTTTATTTGCATTTATACAAGTGGATATAGGGAGGATATATAACGTTCATCTACTGCACTTTCTAGTGATGCTTTCTTGGGCATGCATCACGTTATAATAGTGCATTAACACTATGATGCGATCTCAGGTAATCCACATAGGGTCAGTGATGCATTCTCAATCATGCATCACGGAATAATAGTGCATTAGCATTATGATGCTCTCGGATATGCAGCGTTGGTTCGGTGATGCATTCTCAATCATGCATCACGGCATAATAGTGCATTAGCACTATGATGCATTCTCGGATATGCAATATTGGTTCAGTGATGCATTCTCAATCATGTATCACGCGTAATAGGGCCTTAACACTATAATTCTAGGTCAAGGCATTCACACCCTGATGCAATCCTAAGTGAGCTTTATAATCTTAGGGTAAAGCTTCATCCCAGGTCATGATGCGTCCCTGGGTAAGCGTCATGCGAAAATTGCGGGTGTTACACTAGCTTTCCCGTGCGTAGGGAGGGGATATGTTCGACGTCGTTTTATTTTCTTTTCTTTTTTTGAAACAGATTCGCTTCATCCCAAATAGAGGATCAAGTCAGCTTGATCGATTCTTCAGGTATGTGTCCAGCAAGAAGTAGTGTTAGCTTTGTCTCCTCCGGGCAATGTCTTTGATGCAGAGTTTGTCCTTAGATTTAAAATTTCTTGTGAGCAAGTAGTAAGTGACGGTGCCTGTTTAGGTTTTGAGTATGTATAGATCAAGTGCTAGTGATGGCGTCATTAGATGAGAGACATGACACCAAGAGATGATGCTTTGAGGTTTAGTTAGTAACAGTAAAGTTTGAAATATTGGAAACCGGCAGAAGAAGCAAATGGTAGATCAGAACTGCAGGTGGGGCCGGCGGTGGGCTCCAGTGCTCTTGTCGTAGACTTGAAAACATCAATTATTTAAGTTTAGAAAATATCCATTAATGTGATAATATATTAACGGAAGCACTGAACAACAGGGCTGGTATCTGCATTATCAGAAGTCGAAGCAGCATGGTCACAATAGTGGATCAGTATTGATACAAGGTTGATGACGTCTTCTAGTATGGTGAGATCTTCTTGGGAGATACAGTGGAACTTGATATGATAGTATGCCTGAGAAGATAAGATTCCACGGGCAGATGAGGTCTCTGTAAAGCTGGGTCTTCTAAATCCCGTATAGAAACCCTAGTTTGTACACCATTCACTCCAGAATTTGTTGAAGTTTCATACGTTGTCGTATTTTGATATTTAACCCTAATATTTGAAGCCAAGAGACCAAGCTATGATATGCAAAAAAAAATCAATTGATTCGGAGTTTGCTAGGTCATCCAACCATGCATAAACATTTGTAATTAGTAATCCCGTGTGAATTTTCAGATGTTGTAGACTTTAGTGTAAAAGTCACATCTCCTAGCTCATGTCTTCGATTGACGTGGCCTTCTGGTATGTAATAGCAGATACATAGATAAAAACTTCTTGGAAGGATGCTTTGACCCTTTATTTACCGATTATTGCCGATTTATGAATTTTAAAATGAAAAGGTAATGATGGGAGCATCAACAAAGATAAAGGAGTGAACCGAGCTAGTGCTGGAAGGTGGTGTTGTGAGATTTTGTCGTCGTGAAAGATACTGGCTTCGTGAGGATGCTAGCTCTGTGAATAGTGTGTCATCTTTTGTCATAAATTCTATCTTTGGTGAAAAATTCCTTATTCTGTGGGAAGAGCTATTGCTGGAGAAGAGGGCGTGCGCCGAAGTGCAAGGCAAGTACCAGAGAGCATGACAGGTACCAGGAGACAGGACAAGTACCAGAGAGCAGAACTGGTTCCAGATGACAAGGTATGCGATTTTATCCATGGTGAGCATATCACTGGATCTCTGACCAACAACTTGTAAACCAATATTCTAGAAGTTGAGAGGAGAAGCCTTAATCTGAGGTGACCGTGCCCATTGCATGTTCATATTATCCATGAGGGTATGCTTGAAGAATGAGAGGACTAGATGGCATTACTTTGAGAATTCCAAGCTCGGTACATTTCCAATCAGTAGAATCATGTGGATGAAGTAAGTAGCAGAAACATGGATGAAGTCATTGTTCTGGACGTGATTAGGTAAGAGGAGGAGGCTTCCTCGTCGTGTAGGTTACTCATGTAGAGAGGCTTTATCGATGACCCTGATATTTTATTGACTTGGTTCTTGGGATCACTTTGGCTGAAATGGACTTGGATTGATTCATTTTATAACGAATCAAGTCCCCAATTTCAGAACATCTAAGGGGTGTTTATTTACTAGACAAAGTGTTTCGTGTTGAATGGTTCATAAAATCTACGAATGAATTATGTTGCATATACTTCAGGTGTCTGCTAAAAGGATATAGAGATTTCACGTTCTCTTGAGTGGTGTAATGATTTATCCCAAGCATTTATCTTCCTACAAGTGATGAAGCTCTATTAAAGAAGAGGCTAAAATAGAAAAAATAAGGGTGTGGGTGTTGGATTGCCGCGAGGATGTGAGTTTTGATGTGTAAGGCTCTTTTGCAAGTACCCTTGTTGGTCAGACCTTTTAGTTGAAGGATGTGACTGTGTTGAACCTTCAAAAGTGAATGAGCCTACAGTCCCCAAGTGTAGCTTACTTGGATATGTTACCAGGCAGGAGATAACTTTACGGTGTCGTCACATGTCCATACTTCCAGGAACTTGATAGGTCAAGTGAAGTCACGAAAGTTAGAGCCGTCCTTTGTTATCGTTGAAGTGCTGGGGATGGAACGAGTACCTAAATTGAAGTTGAAGCCACCGTTGTCGTCTGGGCTAGTGAGATGCAAATCCATTCTTCTTTAATCTCCTTGACTCAAAGAATGACTATCACGACTTGATTAATTGGTTTATTTCTTTCAGCGGTTACGTGTTTTGCGCCTTCGAGTAGATATTACTCCTGTCGCTGCTAACAGTCCCCAGTTCGTTATCTCATGACATATTGTGTAGCCTGTGAGTCTGCATACTCATGTTGACCATGTTGATGTTTCCAAGGCTTCTAAAGATACATCGAATATGGAGGAAAAAGATAAATTGGTGGATGAAGATCTAGAAGAAATATCTTATACTAAAGGACTTTGTGAAGAATTTGTATCTACTTCTGTCGATGGAGAAGTAAGCAATGAAGTAGCGCCTGACTCCTCCATTGGCTTGGACCCGTCTCAAGTAAGTTCCCACTCCATTGATTTTGATGTGGATAATATCCTCTCCCATACCGAAAGTCATAAGAGGACCCCCTCTCGCATACTCGTTGAGGATGGTGCTTCCATGTTCCATCTGTTTATACTGATTTGTAATTATCCCTCTCCCTCAGAATGAAATCTCTGGAGTCGTCCTAAAAAATGGGAATAAACTGTAGATGAAGCTAAAAATTCTGATCTTGACATTGCATGGCTTTGTCGTCATCTGGGAGTTGTACATGAGCATTTTTCTGAAGTAGATGGATTTGCAGGCTTCGATGTAGTGATCAAGGCTAGAGGTGAGTTTGAAAGGCTTTTTCAGGAGTTGGAGCTTGCAACATAGGTTCTTGAAGTGGAAGGGAAGGGATGTAATGACGTGACGTTGGGGACACTCAATAGGGATGGAGTTAACCCAAGGAAGAGATAGTTATGTCCTAGATTGGTGATGCATCACTAAGGAACGAGTACTAGAGTGAGGCAGGCCATGATGGACGGGTCAGGAAGTAGTAATGCGTCCTTGACGGATATGTTATTTTCTGAGACGGCACTATGGTGTTGAAGGGAGACACTTAGTTTATGGCTCTTGTTGGGATGAAACTTTTCTTTTGGCCCCTTTCATTACTGAGATCACTTATTGACTGTTGAAAGGTATACTGTTTGTTGATCAATCGTCGACTCTCATGGGTGTCTCTACGTATTTCTTCTCTTGCTGGTCTGCATCTCTCCAGTAGGGCAGGAGCAGTTATAGCAGACCGCTTCACGGCTTCGCGTAACTCAGAGAAAGTCTGAAAATGTAAATTTTCTAAAAGAACACGATCACTACAAGAAAAACGGGTTTAAGCGACATGTCGTTTTAAGTCGCTTAAAGCCTCTTTTAAGTCGATATAACCGTTATAGCGACTAAAAGTGGCACTCGCTCCGTTGGTTGCCCAAAGCCATGTATCTCAAAGCCTTGAGCGACCATGCAATCGCTCTAGTAATAAACCAACTTACCTAAAGCGAGTGCTTTTCTCATTGCTTAACATTAGACCAACTAACATGGAGAAAGTAAAATTGTGATCGCTTAACATCTAGACCAACCAATATAGTAAGTAAAATATCAATCGCTTCAGATATACCAATCATTCTAAAGCAATTAAACTACTTAGTTGATAGATACGTGGAGCAACTATTTCTGAAATTGCTTGGTTAAAGTTTTAAGCGATCAACTAGTTTTGCTTGGTAAAAGTGATTTATGATTTTGATTGGCCTGAAGTTGGTTGCTCAAGCTTTTGAGGTACAAAATTTTTTACTCTCTAGAAGCAACTTGTGACTAGGAGCTATTAAACTACCTAGTTGGAAGATAAATGGAACAACTAAACCTGATTTTACTTGGTTAAAAATTTTAAGAGATCAAATGATTTTGCTTGCTACAAGCGATTTTTACTTTTGGTTGTCCTGAAGTTGGTTGCTTAAACTTTGAAGGTATCAAAGTTTTTACTCAAGTTGATCGTTTAAATTTTTAAGCTTCCAAATTATTTTAGAATTCAGATTTTAATTGTCTTAAAGTTGGTTGCTGGAGTATTCAAGCTACTCAATTTTTTTGCTCGCAAAAAAATTACTTCACTATTCTGATTTACATAACCCCAAATCATAATTTAAATTAAAATTAACAGCAAATAAATTATAAACCAAACTAAAAACAAAGTTAAATTTTATTATATCACATAATTCAATTTATGTCATTTCTTAAAAAAGTTACACTCTTTACATAAAAGGAAAAAAAAGTACAATCTAATCATTTCTTTTAAAAATATTTACAATCTCCACAATCTTAAAGCAAAATACGAAGAACACTACTTCAAAAACAGATATGGCCTTACTCAGAAAGATATGTATCTAAGATAGAGCTGAGTTTTTTTCCTAAGCCTGATACAAAGCCAGCTTGAACAGCTTCATCCAGTACCAACCAATTCTGGTCACATCAATAACATTGCATCACATACAAGGCAATCATTTGAAAGTAAACTTATAAGAATCCAGGGATTTGTAAGTGTAGCTGCATAGGTACCTCATCTGAGGTCAAGTGACTGAGCTTTTCATTGGCAATCTCTTCACTTCGGACAGTTGCAACCATTACCTAAACGGCAAAAAAGATCTGCTTAAGACCAATATCAAAAGCAGTTCAAAGTCAAACACACCTGTATAGGATCGTAGTCAGTTATAACAGCTTCATAGAAGGCAGGTTAAAAATCTGCTTAAGACCAATATCATAAGCACTTCAAAGTCAAACACACATGTATATATAGGATTGTACTCAGTTATAACAGCTTCAAAGAAGTTGTTATCCTCAGGCCACCTTGTCATCACCTTCCGCTCAATATATGGATCAGAAATTCCAGCTCCCACACGTCCATTTGTCACAATTGCACCAGAAAGTCCCCGATTAGGACAGAAGATTTTCCTGTCATAAAAAAGTCAAAATCATAATCTCCAACAATCTAAAGTAAAAAATCAAATGAAATAAATAGAGACATTACAATCTCAACTCAGGTCAAAACAAGCATAATACCTTTTCTTTTTGAATCTCCTGGAGTTGAGAATGAAATTCATCCAACTTCTTCAAAGATAAGTCATCTTAATTAACTGTGGGAGCCTCTGCCTGTTTGGTAAGTTTCGAATTCCCAGCAATTTCGCCATATATCTTTTGAATCTGTGATTGTACATCAGCAAACTCCTTCTTCCTTTCATCTTTCAGCTCCCATAGCTGTTCTAGTGTTGGAGCTATAGCTGCTAAATGTTCCTTGATATGTCCCTGTCGACTTGTCGGGCTGTATAACAATTAGTAACATTAATGAGGACATACCAAGCTACAGTAACTAAATATGTCTGTATAACAATTAGTAACATATTAATGAGGACATACCAAGCTACAGTAACTAAATATGTCTTTGTCAAGGTAATCACGATGGTATGTAACATTCATTCCAGACTTGCGAGCATTAGCAATTCAGCATAAGTAAGCCATGGCCTATGTTAAGCTAAGATGTCTGAAAATAAACTAGAATCTAGAGGTTAAGGTTCAAATAAAATAGTAGGAAAACCCCATACAAGCACAACTTTCATCCATTCAAGGAAACCCATAAGTAAAAAGATGAGAAAAACAGAAAACCCATATGACTATTAACTGTACAAACAATTAAAATCAATCAAAAATACCCAAATCCACATATTTAAACCATAAAATAAGCAAAAACAGTGAAAAATAAAAAAACCCAAATTTGAGAAATTGAAATCAGAGGAAGTAATAATGTTTGTATACCTTAAAATTTGTTTCTCACGAAGTGGTTGGAGCTGTTCATCCAAAATCCTTTTCACCACCAGCCAAACTGGACTTGATTCTCTTTCCAGTTAGATATCCTTTAACCTACGAATGATATAACAAAGAACAATGCTTCAGTTACAATCCACACAAAATTTAAACGGAAAAATTAGGATTTCCATAACAAAATTAACGAGGAAAAAAAACTACTTCTTAGATTTTGATCTCTAAGACTACTAATGTCTCCCTCTTCACTGTCTTGTTTAGTAACTTAATCCTTGGATCCAAAAGACGGAACAACTCATATACTAAGAGGCGTGATTTAGATCTACAAGGTCATAAAACATCTGATGTAAAATCATTTGATCCTTCTCTTTCATTACCAGCAGAATTTTAAGATTGCAACTAGAGTTGGTGGGTTCAAATCTTCATCGATGTAAAACAGGTGCAGAGTTTTCATGGAGAAATGATTGATTTTGAGTTAGTTATGATGTATAAACTTAGGATTTCAATGATGAATCTGAGTATAAGGAAGACGATGAGAGACTGAGATTGAGGCGGAGAATAACAATTAAGTTTTCATTTGGGTTTTCATTCATTTAGGAATAGAAACTGAGATGTCGTGAGAGATCTGATGCAGAAGTGATAATAGAGTTTCATCGTGATGGTGTTGAATGATCCTGATTCGGCAGTGCTGGTGGTGATGGTGGTGATGGTGCAGTCGAATATGGAACCCTAGTTTCTCCACCGGCGGCTCAAATTGGAAGAGAGACAGAAAGAGAGAGGAAAAGCAAAGGGCGAAAATGAAAGACAAACTTTTGTATAGGGTTTTGAAAAAAACGATTAACGGTGGATAAGCCACCTCATACAGATCATGGAAAGATTTTAATGGTTCATATTAGTTGTTGGATGCTCATACGGATTGTGTGTTAGTTACCATTTTGTGTGCTAGTTACCATTGTGTGTGCTAGTTACCATTGCGACTCTTAAGTTTTTGCACACATGAGATATCCCATTTTGCTGTCCGATAAGTTTAACGAGTTAGGGGAAAAGGTTATTTAGGATAATAAGGTGTATATGAACCCTGAACCCGAACCCCGAACCCTCAACCCGTCATGTTTGCAACATTAACTCTAAACTACGAGACATCAAGCTTTGCGTCCCAATTCCTTTCAATTGGGATGATCATATTTTTTTTATTATTAGGTAAAGCTTAACTTTATACAAGAAATTAAGCTACATCTCAATTCCTTTTAATTGAACATTTGTTGGGGTTCAACCCAATTCATCAAATCATAACTTATAAACAAATGACAAACTAATAACCCTAATTACAAAAAAAATTTTTTTTGATGAATCCTAATTTCCAAAATTTGTTACGTTACGATAGAAATATCCATTTACGACGTTACGATAGTAATATGCATATTACTCGACTATTCCGATCAATCAAAATTAACTATGATTTCTTCAATCTCGCTAAAATTCACTCAATTGTTTATCGAATCGACTTGAATAAACTCAATTTTGAACGGATATGTATTCAAGTCGATCAAAATTGAGGGTATTCAAGTCGGTTCGTTAAAAAATTGAGTGAATTTTAGTGAGACTGATGAAATCATAGTTTGATATCATTAGATTTGTTAGATCGATAAAAAAAATGAATAAGTTTGATTGAGATTGAATAAAATTCAATAAATATAAGTGAAATCGAGTGAAATAAATAAAATTCACTTTATCTATCTTTTTTTTAAAATCAATCTTATATATTGCTAGTTCGCCGCACTCAATCTTTCTTCGATTTCATTAGTTTATCCACTTATCCATCATTTTAACGAACTCGTATATTAGGTTTATTTATCAACCTTCGATCATTAAGAAGAATTCATTTTGTAGACTTTGAAAGGAAAATAAGGTTTCGGACAAGTTAACGCATCAAACATTTCTCGTTGTGTGAATCTTAAAGAGCGCAGGTTTATAGGTCTAAAAAATCAACATTGCCATGTTAAATTGAACTCGTGCATCCGATTTATCTATCAACCTTTGTTACAATTCAACTTTGATTTCTCCAATTTGGGTTATTCGTGAGCCCTCAAAGCAATAGATACGATTTACCAAAAATGTCAACATGTTAATACACAAATGATAAAACTAAATGAGATCGAAACAATTTGAGTGAAATTGAGTAATATTGAACTAAATATCCATCAACCTTAGGTCATTAAGAAAAGTATGAAACAATAGTCCATTTAGGGTTCCAGAAAAGATTCTCAGTCAATCGACTAGGTCATTAAGAATAATATGAACAACAATGGTACATTTAGGGTTTCCTTGAAAACTCATACTCAATCGACTAGGTCATCAAGCACAATATGACAAATACACATACATTTAGGGTTTAACTTAACTTTTCATCAATTTCACTTGATTTCACTTATATTTATTGAATTTTATCCAATTTCGATCAAACTTATTCATTTTTGTATCGATCTAACAAATCTAACGATATCAAACTATGATTTCATCAATCTCACTAAAATTCACTTAATTATTTATCGAACCGACAAGAATACACTTAATTTTGATCGATCTTACTCAAATTATATCAATTTTTCATCAATTTCACTCGATTTCACTTTGATTTATTGAATTTTATCCAATTTCAATCAAACTTATTCATTTTTTTTATCAATCTAACAAATCTAATGATATGAAACTATGATTTCATCAATCTCACTAAAATTCACTCAATTTTTTATCGAACCGACTTGAATACACTCAATTTTGATCGATCTTACTCAAA